>JAGGAU010008471.1:8005-20705 GCA_017657275.1 Termitomyces sp. T108 | reverse complement strand
GATGCCTGGGTTGCGGTACCTTGCTTATTGACAAGCTCAGTATCTATGGCTTACTTTCCTGCGCTGATCATCATTATAAAATTGACCTTCGTCACATTGCGATAAATTAAGATGCCTGCATCTAAGCTCGCGAATACGATGGTCTCGTGGAAAGTGACCGACTCAGTCTCTAACTTTCAGTTCACGATTCTCAGTCAAAAGAAGGTTCATTCGGCGTGCTGCCGACGAGATGACGCCTGACCAAAATTATCTGGGCGCAATGTGCCTGCATCGTCTCGCGGTGGGATTAATCGGCGAAAAGTCATTACCTTCCTAACTCGTCTGATCAATAAAGCGTCTCTCCGAAGCTATATCCAAGGCGCAGTTGATTAACCCATTTGTGACTACCATACTCTTGGCGCCTCCTTGACGATATACCGAAGAAGAGCTGAGAGTTCTGGGAAAATATCTCTGGCAGGTCCTAGAGTTTTTACATAGCTCACCGTGTACATGTGAAGAAGTCATAAATGGATGTGGTGTGAAACAAATTCATTCGTGCGACGTACAGCTGTCAGCTGCCCATGGTTCGTCACTAAGTCGTTTTCTAATTTGGGTTGAACACTTCTGCGTTCCAACATTCACATACAAAAAAGGTCCAGGGACATATTCGATCTGAGTGCCGGCGTATCTCCCCGCGCCAAGTCTTCGCCTTTGAGAAAGATCCTCTCAGGCATCTCTTGCTTCTCTCCGAATGCTTCGTTTCCACTATACGGTCCGACCAGTCCGCAAAGTCTTGACATCACCGTTTTTATCAAGAATGTTGTCAAACCAGTCAGGCAAAAATGCGTTCTTGTCAGATTCTGATGTATCCCTACTATAGCAAAAAAGGCACAGCATTCTACGAACAGCAATTAGTTCAAGCGGAGGACAGCGAATGAGATATGAGTATATCGACCCAAAGACTCCACATCTCAATGTCCTAAGCGCTTCTTTGCATATTCAACGAAGTCATCTATAGTTGACGGCCATGCCTCTGAAGAGTTTGCATCAGACCTCTCGTGATTTCTAATATTCAGATCAATCTGACCTTCTGGGTTATAATTTTCAAACCTGGAATCGACCGAGCGCAAAAAGTCCAAGAACTGACCCAATATAAGATATGACAAACCAGAGCAAGAGATAAATATAATATGACGAACCATGACCCACGTATCCCTGCTGACACTTTTACCACCTTTATCATTCAGATAATCAAACCACCATTCCATGTACTCAGGTCTCCACCCTTCTTCGTGCTCCATAGAGACGTCACCGTCACCCGATTCGGCGTTGATGTGAGATAAAGCTGATCCTTTCAATCCGTGGGGAAGAAGCAAACCCCAAAATGCTTGTGCACTATCGATGCCTGTACATCATACACACACTACTTCAGTTAAAAGCATAAGGGTTGGAAGAGCTAACAAACCTAGACTGCGTTGACCGTCTGATCTGCCAAATTCAAAGGTATGATTGTACACCTTGCGGAAATAATCTGGATCGTTGGAGAGCTTGGTTGCAAGTTTTTGCAAGACACCTTTCATGGCAGGTATTGAGTCAACTCTAAATGAAGTCGTCACCACACTAGATTAGAGAATGTGAATTTGAAGTACCCAAGAGCTTTCCAACCCTCTGTCCACCCCTTCTTCGTCCAGGTTCCAATTCCAGGTGATTTCAGTTCAAACGCCACAGCGAGCAGAACGACATCTTCAGGATCAACCTCCAGGTCACCACACAGCTTGATTGTACCGTCCACTGTGATCTCGTCGCCATCTGGATCTAATTGACGTGATGGAAAACTGAGCTCTGAATAATTGCTTCAACACGCCGCAAAGGAAGGGAATCAGACCTTTATACTTGTTGAAGAGTGTGGTAAGCTTCGAAGTTGATGGCGCAGTGAGAGCTGGCTGATGCCTTGTTGGCGTATTGAACTCGTGAGGGTTGTTATAATACGCATCAATAGCCACATCGACACGCTTATATTTCTCCAGAAACTTTCGCGCATCTCTGCTCCTGATCAGAAGACTTTGAGTTAACATGCGATCGCTCTAGATGTACCGAGGCCACCCACGACGTTCCCGTTACACCAACAAATTGAACAAGGTTATCTTCCATCCTTCTATCAGTCGTGACCTGGAATTGACCGAGTTCCTGTAATTGGATCTATTGTGGATAATACGAAAAGGGTCATTGGTCACCGATTGAATCAGGGTAGGAAGTTGTGATCCATGCAATCGAGTAACAATGAGAAAAAGATCGTGCCACAACATATCAAGATATACTGACTTGGAATTACGCAGGGTAATTGGGGGCAACAGCTAAAAGGCGAAATGCAACAGAACTGTAAATGTCCACCACTCAAAAGCTGGAGTTTGAATTAGCAGGGTTTCATTGATTAGCTAATCAGCCTATGCCCGTCACTTGTGTATGACCTGACAAGTTTCCATGAGTCCACACAAACAGCGAAGTAACAGTGCACGGTTGTCAACACAACGCAAGAAGGTAATCTGATTGATTCCGGTCACGTAAATCAACCGGTCCAACTATTCGTGCTATAAGTACTACGTATTTCAACTCGGTCTTTACTGATGGGAATATACTTGACTTTGACTTGACTTATTAGGTTTTCTGGGAACTACTGCATCCCCGGGCCTCATCTACTTACATGCAATTCAACATCGCACCGGGTTTACATAGACCGTACGTCATTGAATTCGGATCACCCATTCATTCTTGCCCATTTACTTCGGATAGCTGACCTCACAATCGTTTCACGACTTAGCTTCGAGCACTTACTTTTGGGGATATTCTTGACATGACGTGTCAAACTCCATCTTCTCTGATGATGGATCCTGTAAGCTTCCTGAGCTCGCGGTTCCTTCGTATACTAATCTTGTGCCTCCTGTCACCATCTGACAAGTGCTCCCCCTCGAGAAAATCCCGGATTTATTCGCGATATCCACCGAGAAATACGCAACATACGATAATTCCACGGCGCCCGTTCGCGGGGTTGACTCTGAGCGGTCCCTTTGTGATAAACTTACAACGCCGGCCAACACGAACTTTTATAAACGCACTTCGAATGGCGCCGCTTGTGCTGCGGTCTTTTTTCAGTAAGTTCTTACGTCTGCTATTGCACACGTAGCTACTATGACATTGACTCCACCTTGAAGCTCATCCATCAAAGACTTCTGGTCTTGGTCCGATTCCTGGAGCATACTTACCTGTGGCGAGCAGGTCCCTTCTAGCCGCGGATTCTGACGAAACCATGCGTCTACTATCCACCTGAGCTGCGAATTTCTTAAAAAGGCACACCAAATCCCTGTTTCCCAGCGTGTTCGATCAAAGAAGCTCAAGGTTCCAAATAGGCAGCTCCTCCTTAATCGCATCTGCGCATAAAACTGCATGGCAATGACAATTTAGCACGGTTCTTGGCGACTTGTTACACGAGATAAATTTCTGATCTGTATCACCTGCATCTTCACAGGAGTATCAAACGCGTGATGTGATACCCAGACATTTTGACTTCATGGGGCTGAACTCTATTAACCATAATATTTTCTAGTAGAGTCAACTCCCAGGGAAACTTGAATACACCTCATATTTTAATATCAAGAATAGAAAGCGTCCTTACAGTTATGGCATAAAGTCGGCTACTTACACTTAGGTAACCGCCACCTAGAAATAAGGAGCGAAGATGCCCTTGGGATATTGTATACGTATGATAGAACGGCATCGTGGCTTTATTCTGGCAGGATGAATGGACAATAGAACGTAACTCTATTTCATTGTTAAAAATAAGGTCACAAGCTCAAAATTTCATGGCCGTAGCCGTGCGGAAACACCTGAAGCACTTTGAGCCCTCAGTGTAACGATTCGACACAAATCAGCTTCCGCACCAAGATCTTCACACAATTTTGTTCTACTATATGTTGGCACGGTGGCGAACCAGGCAGGATTCTCGGGCCAAACAGCAATGGTAATTCAATTAAAAAAGAGATGTCTGCCAGGCACAAACGGAAGCAAATTCCGGCCTAAATGTTAGATCCCGCGGATGGTTCCGGCCCTTCTCAAAGAAAATTCAAATAAATTTGCCGAATATCGATCATGATCACTGATTTACGATCGGATGAAGTAACCATTTTGGACATGCTCTGGAGTCCTGTTGCCTTGCAAACTTGATCACAAATCCAATGTCAATGTGAGGCTGTGATCTCGTGTGCAAAGAGTACTGATGGACTTGGCAATGAAGGCTCCTGGTTAGTGGGACAACATTGGCACGCTGGCAACCAAATCAGGTTGACAATAGGAAATGGAGACGGGTAGGGCAATGCAACAATATCAATTGGGTCAGGTATTGTACAACAATGAGTGAGAATCATGATGACTGAAGTTGGGAATGCCGAGTCGAAATGCCAAAAAATTTACAATATGGAAGTAAACGCCCCAAGGTACCAGCAAGCTCTAGCTTACGGGCAATCAGGTTTGGCTCAAAATTTAGATGAACAGGACGTACTACAAGGTATCACGGTGGCCGTACAATCACACGACGGGTATGCTTTCCTGCCCTCCTGCGTTCGGCGTACGGGATTGGACGACGCCACGCATCGTCATCACCGTACTCATCTTGTATAAATTCACGTTTTGGACCGCCCTGAGGGCTCTCATGGGGCGAAGTACGTAAAGCAGGAGGATGGGGATTAGGTGGGTGCTGAGAGGAAGGTGAATGGGTGGGAATCGGATAGAGCGGCGTCGATGTGACAGGAGCAGCACCTCTGGGAGGAGGTCTAGGCCCTGGCGGATGTGGATAGAGAGCAGATGCAGACGATTGTATTGGAGATTGGTGGGGGATATGGGTAGTCGATGACCACAGCATGGAGGTATCTCTTCCCCTGAGTTTGGATGAATCGGCGTCCCCCCCATTCTGAATGTCGACCTCGACTCGAACACGAACTATTTCACGGCCAGCTTGAGCGAAAAAAGCACGCTCTTGTTTCTGAAAGAATCCACTAGTGGGCCCGCCTCTCACTTCAGACATTTGAGGTGCAGCTGGTGGAAACATTGCCATAAGGTCGTGGCCAGTCAAAGGAGCAGCGAATTTTCGATGCGGCATGTCAGGTGTAGTGTTGAGATCAACGTCTAGAGTGGACCGAAATCAATGTAGTGTCAACTTGAAAACAAAAAAACCATACCCCGTATTGAACTTGGAGAAAGGGGACGACGTGGGCGGCCATTCGTCATAGATGAAGGACGACCTTTGACCGTGGGACTCTGACTAGTCGCAGGGGTCGATGTAGTAGGAGATGGAGAAGGACTGGAAGTATCTGACACTGGGCGCAGGTGAAAATTGCCAGTCATGTTGTTAATGGGTGGAAGTGACTTCGCAGGATAAAGGAGGATAATATATATACACCACTAGCGGAGCGGGGGAAGGCAATTTGATCGCGAAACTATTCTAGATCGAAACCGGTTCAGCTCAAAACGAGCGGGTGTTCGATCTCCGTATAAAAGTGTCAGAGTCCAAATTCGGCGTGGAGTCAGGGCTAACGTCGTTTGTTGTCCACGTTGTCAGATGCTCTATCTGATCCTAATAAGGTGTCCATGTCAGCCTGTGTCAAGGAACCTCCTTACATACTTACATGTCAAAAGAAGCCACCCGTTGACAGAAACCGCTCAGATTGGAAGACGTGTGGATGTGATTTTATTTGATTGTGATTCGAATTCTCCATCTGAGCCGCACTTGTCGGCCTTCAACCAAAACTTTGGCCGAGGCAACCGCCGCCCGCGGCGGCTTGCAAGGGCAAGGTGCGGGGATTGAGATATCCAAATAGGATCTCAATGATCATTGTGTTGTGAAGACATGAATATGGAATTCATTCTGTGCTTCTTCGTCCTCCTCATGTCTTGGTCGCTAACCTGTCTACCTGTTCTGTTCAATTTCTCGTCAGTCACAGTCGATCATGAGGGCGACCGATCGATGTAAAAGTCGGCATGCAGTGGTTCCCGAGGGCGTCACGCGTCATGCGTCATCAGGAGACTAATTGACGTCCGCAACCAGTTTCGCAGTCGGTGATATTTCATGCGATGTTGCCGCTCGAACATAGCCTCGCAACCCTTCCAAGCACTAAAGAATGATCGATGACTACAAGACGAAACGTATATAGATGCTCCAGTACTCGATACGAAAATTTGTTAGTTGTCTGAAATTCCCACCAATTCGACCAGGGCAACTTTCTTGATGTTTGTAAAATCGTATGCTTTTGCATAAAAGGGTGTTGTCAACCGAGCATCATTCGAAACTTTGATGCTCAATGTCCTTGTTCATCGTGAATCACGAAATCTGCAATGAAATCAC
Organism: Termitomyces sp. T108; assembly: GCA_017657275.1. Lineage (NCBI taxonomy): Eukaryota > Fungi > Basidiomycota > Agaricomycetes > Agaricales > Lyophyllaceae > Termitomyces > Termitomyces sp. T108. The sequence continues at coordinate 14,335 of JAGGAU010008471.1, read as the reverse complement.
AAACCGGCTTTTGCAATTGTGAAGTTCAATCGGAGATATTGCGGAATGTAAACCTTCGAGGAATTGATGGACAACTAAGTAATCGTGCACCGGTCATGAACTGCTGAATCACCCTCAGTGGTCGAAGTTCATGGAATGATTTATCTGTGATCCCAAACTCTCATCTTCTCGGCTCATGAGGCTGAGTCCTGAGCCATTAGGCAAGTTACTACACGGTGCATTGATGCGTTGAACTATTTTGAGCCCTTCTTTTCCTTTTTCAACAACCAAAATGGGCTCGAGATCGAATGCCTTCGGAAGGTTCGTTGATCTTCTATTGATCTTGCCTCAGGGACAAACTCGCTGCTTCCTCGACGATGCGGCAGATGGCATTGACACCTGTTCCTGAAGGACAAACTGGAACCTCGAAAGCATTCCAATCTCCACAAGAACCTTTGAAAGATGTAAATTTTCGTATGTCCACCGGTTCATCTCTTTTCAGGCTGTCATCTGTTGGACGAGACTCGACGCGTACCCTGGTGGCGTCACCCTTTGAACATAGAAGCTTCCACTGTACCCACCTGTTTCGAACTTTTCAACAGACGCCAGACATCTGTCAGGTGCTTTCCGATCCTTGTGAAATGTTTGACTTTCCTGTGCGTGTTTTTGAAAAAAGATCTTGTTTTCATCATTCCGGACGACAGTGGTGGAGAACATCATAACGATCAACCACATCCCACAAAATTTCCAACGCTTTAAATAGTGGCTCCACCATGATCTTCACCTCTCAACCTGTGCCTAACGATCAAATCACTGCAATTTCGGGCTACAACATACCTTCAGGGTGTTGAGTCGGACTCTCCAATCTGATATGTTTCAATCTCAAGACTCCAGAGCACCGATACGGGATATCATCCTCTGAGATATATATTCATTGCCTTCTCAGGTTTCAAAGCATTGACGCTGATTCAATTAATCCAAGTCAACGTTTGAGATCCGGACTCGGACCACACCCTCCGTCTGATCATACGAACAGCTGGAATGACCACCATTCAGTCCGTGTCGACTTCCGTGAGAGCCTAGCGGTTGTGGAGTAGAAGTCATGTGGCACCCCGGCAGCGTTCATTAAACCTCCTTAGTGGGTTAGTATCTAATCTTAGCATCGGCCACAAACCCAGCCGAGAGCTGTGATCAAGTGCGGGAAGGTAACCACCAAAAGTTGGATCTGCTATGTCAATCACACACTCGAGGGTTTATGTGACCATATTCGTCTTTGACGGGAAACTGGAAGCAAGCACGAGGGCCGCTAATCCCAACGACGACTGCACAGCTTCGCCCGACGCGGAAAGGGCTCCCCGGGTTATTCTTGCTTTACTCCGATCAGGAGTGTACATAGCACCTTCAGAGCTCCGCGCCGGTGGCTGAACACCGCCTCGGTATATATGTCATTGCTCACACATTCTCGAGTTGTCGCCGTCGTTAAACCGAAGTGGAAGTGTGATACGCCAAAACAACTCAGTTCAGCTCATCTAGTGATGACCGTGCAAACCCTTCGGGGTCTATACACCTCCTTACTTGGGCTTTCATCATTCTCGTAATTCACTCGTGATTTCGCGCTTGACACCTCAGAAGCGCTCATCTCGCTTCATCAACAAAGTGGATTTGTACAACACGAACACGAGGTATTTATTTCAGCTTTTTTCAGGTTCTTAATCAAACAAGGGTTTGCTTCTCGAGGTCAATCACCTAGGCGCCCACGTGTGGGTCCAGAGTTTCCAATGGGATCGATATCGGATGCAAGCCTTGGTAAGAAAGGTCCTTTTTCAGCAGCATTCAAAGTTTGATCGGCACAGACCACAGCGGAATCCTCCAGATTAAGATTAATATTAATTGCCTCCTTGAATCTAGGCCCCTGCCTCGTTTGAATGATCATACAAGGTGTAATCACGAAAAAGAGCAATGCATTGACGTCATGATCGATACATAAGCATCAGTTCGCCCACGTCCTGGTTTCAAGTTTTCTGTCTCCGCAGTGACGCAGGTGTCTAAGTGGCGTTCGTGGCGAATGATGCACGATTGCGCGATCTGGTGTCAATCTCTGGGTCCTTCGTAAGGAAGAGTACGTTGTAGTAGTAAAAATTTCCATGCCAAGGTAGCGCCACAGATTGTTGGGTGGATAAGTAAACCGAAGAAAGTTCCGAGGTGAAGACACGTTACATACGTACATAATTTACTAGATAGGTATAATATAGCAAGTACATCAGTAATCCGAAAGTCCCAATAGCACGTTATTCTACACGCAGCTTCTCAGAGAGCGGATAGAGGGAAATTGGAAGACATGGTAGAACCATGACTTGTCGCCGTGTGATACGACGTCGTCGTCGAAGGATAGCTCGAGTCTGAGCTCGTGGTGCCAATCGCTCTACTGCTTTTCTGTCCGAGCTCGCCCATCTCAGTGGTCCTGGCTGCATTGAGCAGGACGTCAGCGCCAGCGGCTGCGCTGTTTGTGCGGCTAGAACGGCGACTTCCCACGGCGCTATCAATAGTATCTGTACGTGTGAGCGGCCGGCTAAGCGGCAAGCTGCTTCGGACGCTAGTAGTCCTTGTCCCATTGCGCGAACCAATGCTTGATGCGACTTCCCGTGAGCCCATCGACTCAATCGTGGGCATGCGCCGCACGTAAGTGTTCATAATAGGAACAGGCTCATCCGGTCGATACGGACAACCGAACTCGTCATAGCCAATAGCAGGTGGGATCAGGGACCGGTAAGAATCATAGTTGGGTGGAGAAACATCTGAAACTACGTCTTTTGTTTCAGCTGCCGCGACATCGAGCGTCTCTTCGGTTTCGCGTGTGATTTTGGAGATGAGCTGGCGGAAGTGCTCGTGGTAGTTGTCGTGTGCGACCTCAGCAGTTTCGGGTTTAGTGCTTGGTTGGTGGTAGTTGTCTACGGCCTCCTCGTCGAGGTGGACCGGGTTTTCAGCAAGGGAATGGAATGAGAGCTGATCAGACGAGTGCTTGGAATGGGGTTGAGAACGCAGCGTTGATTCAGAAGAGTGATGGTGTGATTGCAACGGAGGTCGGACCGGATTGGCAAAGGAAGGCGGAGATGGTCCTGTCATTGGAGGTAATCGAGGGGAGAAGTATAAGGAGGGCTCTAGAGCATTGCGATTCCACCGGGATCGTGACAGGGAGGAAAGACGCACACGAGTGTATTTCGCGGAGATCCAGTGGTATAGAATCTGAAAAAATGGCCATGGTTATTTATAGAAACAAGCGTTGATATGATATATAGCGCTCACAATCACGATCGTAGTCATTGCTAGACGAATGATTGAAAGAGTTATCCAGACACTCCATGCAGGAGGCTTGCACTGTTCACTAGACACGGACCATATCACGTCAATATCGACATGACAACGTCGCTGAATATTCAATTCCATAATTGGATTGTTCTTCCACACAAAAAGCAACACAGTGTTGACGACTGCGGGGGCAACAAGACCGAGTGATGCGACAGAGTGAAAGACTGTGCGAGTTCTGAAAAGGAGTAGTGGTGGGACGCCTTGCACCAGCAGATAGGGCTGGAACAGCCATACAACAATAGAACAGACCGTAAGAGTAAATACAGCCCCCGTGCAAATTCCTAAGACAAGAGATACGACTTGTCCTTCGATGGACCCATAGATAGTGAATGCCAGAAAGTAACGAACGGTATTATATACCGCAAAAGCAGCTATCCAAGATTAAAACGTGATTTGTCACGATGAACTTTCAACCCACCTATTACAGTCTCAAGCAAACATTTATACCCCAGCAGCCGCCTGAGCCGTCTCCTCTCGATATGTTCGTGGAGAACAGTGTCTCTTATATTTATCGAGTCGCCATCTATCGACCGGTGCGCTGGCCATCCAGGACTCGAGCCGCAAGTATTCGGGAGCTGCCGCGACGACAGGTCGAGATCTGTAGCGGGTTCCGAGGTGTAGTACTGGAGCAAGGGCTCCGTAGGATGAGAGCAATCGGAAGAACCCTGGAGGGTCGTTGCACCCGATATTGAGGAGTCGTTTCGTCTGTGGGGACGCAAAACAGTACTAGACTCGGACTCCGGGGAGTAAACTGCGTTATGAATGTACGAGATTGCCATCAGAGCGGCTCATGCAGTCTTGACGTGTCTGTATGTATCTCTGTGCAATTTTTGCGCGACAGAAGCTATTATTGACTGTTCGTCGTTGGGCTTGACAGCTGCTACAAGTTGTATAGCAGGATCTAAAGTCGCATGGAATTTGAACCACACTTCCAGATTAGGGCAGTCATGGTGTGGTCGTATTTGAGATGATGGGGTTTCTCCCGCGACGCGTACACGCGCTCGATATCAGCTTCTACGACTAAGAGCCATACAAAATGGTCAGCTTTCACAACGAAGAGTCGTGAATTTCTCTGTTATTGCAGACAGTTTCACGTTTGACATGTCTTCCAGTGCTGCAAAAATGCTTCCACCGTGATAGATCACCGCAACCCTTTACCGGCTAAGGCTGAAACAAGTCACCTTCCGGCTGACATTTCCAATCACATGCGATTTGCGAATCCAATGGGAGATTCAAGATTGTGGACAAGGTTCATGAAACATATTTATCTGGAGCACATGCACATTGCCATTTGTCACACACCGCGCCGGTATAACATCCGGGCTTCTTAGTTCAAACTTCAGGGTGATCATAGGGGACCAACTTCGGGTTGCTAAAATAATATCTGCGCGCATCCTCATTGTTACACGGTGATATCCTTTCAACTTGTAGAGAAGCCTTGCCTTCCTCTCCTCCGAATGACTCTCCGAAGACGCACAATGAGATGAGACTTACTTGCTCACTGCCCACTGTGGATAGAAGAATACACCTCCGGCTCGTCCCGACCCTGCGATCATCGCTTCGCCGAAGCACTTCCCTGACTAGACGGATTGTATGGGAACCCATCTTTCGAAGCTCTGATGACCATGGATGATACATACATAGACGTTCCATGAGCGCCCTGCATGCGCCGTAGCTTGCTACATCACGGATCCGAAACCACTGGGCTCGATCGTCATCGACCTATGACGTGCCTTGCTCCGCTTCCGGGACGACGGGAACTTGCGGGCGCCGTAAGTACAGAAAGTTCTTTAGAGTGTTATAGTTTATCGAGCAAATCCTCAGATGCCTGAAAGTCTTGACCCCGGCATCCAGGGACTTACGTCAAGTCTCGATTCTATCGCATCATATTTCTGAGCTACGCATTAAAGCATCCTACCCTGCATTTGCTGTGGTTGTGAATGATCTCGTTATCACTCCATATTGATTGGTCGTAAGGGAGGCCCGTTACGACATGGATTGGTTTGGCGTCCTCAATTTAGATAGCATAAAACGCTCAGGAGCACAAGTACAAGTCCAGGTGACCTTGATGAAGAAGTAGGTACCATGAACACGCAACCGAATACAACCCCATTTCTGTACCTCGAGCCCGCCGTGGACTTTTAAGATGAAACCTTGATCTCGTGTGGGGGGCTAGGATATGGCTCAAGATCGATGTGGCTAGGGGCGCTTGTCAATCGCATCTATCCATCAAACCATCACCTGCGAGCACGAATACAAAGGATCATTAATGCGGCTAGAGCAAAAGTCAGAGAAGCTGATCCTCGTACTGTGTGTATGCATATGTGAAAGAGGTATATCATGCAGATGTACGGACCTACCGAAAATGCGAGCGGAAATAATCATGTCGCGCTCTTCTGGATCTTCTTTTTCTTCTTTTTGCGTTTGACATTCTCGTCGTCCGGCTGGTCTGGAGACAAATGTTCACGTTTAGATTTCTTCTTTCGTGCACCATGGATGATGTCAGTGTCTGCACTCGCGACATGCATTTCATGAGGATCGTCGACTCCGGCGGGCTTAAGGAATACAGACTTCGTGGATGATAGGGGTGTTGACTCTACTTTCGGCCTAGGATTGGGAGGTTCTTTGGACGGACGCGGACGGAGATCCTCTCCGACGCCGGTGTTGTCATGAACCAGTTGTCTGGCTGTTGGAGCGGTTTTGGGTTTCGAAGGCGCCTGATCAGGGAACCCAAAAAGACCAACTGAGCCGGCTGATATGGACTTGGGGCGCGGGTGCACTCGGAGTCGTTTTTGATCTGAAGTTGTGGTTGGCACTGATGTGGGTTCTGATTCTTTCTTCATAGAATATTTTAGACATGACTCAGTTTCGTGACATGAGAAACGGTTACCTCTTGCGCGGCTTCCTCAACTCCGTGTTTGTTGAATACCCGTCTCCCTTTGGGTTTCTGTGCATCTGCCTCTGATGATGAGTCCGGGGCCTCGG
>JAGGAU010008470.1:0-20930 GCA_017657275.1 Termitomyces sp. T108 | reverse complement strand
GGATCCACCATTCCTCTTTACCATTCATGGCTTCCTTTCCCCATTTATCTCTGCTCCTTTTGTCTGGTTTCCATTCATACATTCTTCTTACCCCTTTTATCTCTTTGCTGCATTTCATGCTTCTTTTGACATCCTTCCTTTCCTATTTCCCCATCTAGCCATGCTAAATCAGGTAGTATTAGATCAGATCTCCTTCTTTGATCCATTTTCCACAATTTAATGCTAATCTCATTGCCTCTGCCAGCCCCATGCTTCTCCTCCCCATTACAGTGACTGACTATTATTGAATTGATGACCTTTGAGCTGGTCACTGTCCCTCTTCTGTATTTCCTGTGTATTTATTGGAGTGTTTTTGGGAATATACTTTTGTTGAGACTGCTACCAGGAGGCTTACAGTTTTCAGCCTTACTATTAAATGTTTATTTTAACTTCTGGTGCATGGATCTCTCTCGGAATGCTGGTACAGCATTGTATCAATGATGCTAGCTGTTTGAGGTCAAACAGTGTGTTCAAGTTGGATGTGCATATGATGTGCAGTGCTAATGAGCCATTGTCCTTGATGCATGTGAAACATGATGGAAGTTGGTAGTGTTCTGCAATTTTCAGGTCCTCTAGACCTTGCATTGGGTTAATGAGGTGCTCATACACTGGATCTGAGCACAGCAACTTCATAGTTTGATTGTGCAGTGACACATTGCATTGCCAAGCAAAATTCTGGAGTTCTGTAAGCAGCATATATGCAATGATATTGTCATGATCCACCACCACCGCCAGTACACCACCAACCACTGCCGGTACACCACCAACCACCACCAGTACACCGTCAACCACTGCCAACCACTGCCAACCACCGCCAACCACCACCAACCACTGCCAACCACCGCCAACCACTGCCGGTACCCTCAACCTCACCAGGCCAACCCCACAAACCCTGGGCCTGGACTGGCCATCTCCAACGGCCATCAGCACATCAGCGGCCATCAACACCCATCACTGCCCACGTACGCCACATCAGCGCTGACTCCAGCAATCCCCGGCTGCCTGCACCACCATTAGTGCCTACCCCAGCAATCCCTGGCTGCCATCAGTACCAACCTTGGCAATCCTCAACCCATCACCAGCAACCCCCAATGCCTTCCTTTCTCCATCAGGCAACCATTACAACTTGCACATCAATGCATCACCCCAGCCCAAACCCTGCACCCGCACTTCTCCTCAATCAACTCCTTGCCTCCTGGCCCATTACATGCCTCCACATGCTCCCAAAGCAAGACCCATGCTTTGTGAGTTCCTTTATGCCACTCGACCAACCCCAATGCCTGCAGTACTCTTGCACGATTCCTGGGCTTCAGCAAGAGTCCTGGCGCCACTGCACAACTCCTTGCACAAACCCTGGACTCTAACAAGAACCCCTGCACCATGACTTGCCCTGGAGCCTGGGCCTGTGCTCCGGAGCCTCCCCACCCCTTGTATATAAGTTGTAGCATAGCGTCTGGTACAGTAGTGTTGATATTATCCACCCTTCCTGGTTTCTAGTCCAGCTCTCATACTATTCCATCAGTCTTGTCTATCTTGCCTCTATTTTTCCATTGTCTCGTACTCAACTTGTCTATCTCTCTATCTCCATATAACTTATCTCGTCTCATCTCAATCTATTTGCTTTTCCTCTCCAGTCTCCCTCTCTAAGTCTCCTTCTCTGTCTCTCTCTTCCTCTCTTCCTCCTTGTCTCTTTGTCTCTATCCTCTTTCAAGTCTCTGACTCTCTCAATTGCCCCCCACCTTTCTCCTTCAAGCCCTAGCCCTGGGACTTAGCAAGTCCCATGTCTGAACCCCGGTCTACCAGCTCCCACTTCTCCAGGACTTATCCTTAGCCCGGGAGCTTGCTTCCAACCCCCAGAGTTCCCTTGACAGCCCCCTGGACTAGTTTCAGCCCCTCTGTACTCGCTCTTGCCCCCTCAATCCTGGTCTGTGCACCATGCCTGCCACTCCAGTTGTGTGTATAGACTTTGTGCATGCCAAGTAAGGGTTCACCCAGTGGACTGAGCCCCCATGGTCAGCAGAATCTGACAGATATGGTCACAACATGGAATATGCAGGTTTGCATAGTACTTGTACAGCTGTTTCTGTCAAGTACAAGTGATAACAAGAGAGGCTAAAAGCCCCATAGAAGCACAAGTTGAGCTGGTCAACATCAAGCAGCCCCCAGATCTTCACATTCAACCCATCAGGAATGCAGCCTGAAAAGTCATTTTGCACTTGATGTGCAAAACCAGCTGCAGCCTTGGCCTTGTTCATCTTTTTCTTGGCAAGCTTCTTGTTCTGTTGCTGTAACCTATGAGGTTACCTGTTGTATAGTCTTTGTGCTAACCATGCATATTATACCTTAAATAGAACCTGACATGCACTGTTGACATGCATCTGTAGATTACATAAGACAACATCTTGTATTCATAACATATCTAGTCAATACCAATATTGCAGTCTGATTCAGCTACTGCATGATCTATGCAAGATTGTTCTATCTGTAGCCAATGGCTACATTTTTTTGAATCTTCTGCTATTGGCTTTAGACTCTGGGCTCTTGTTACTGTACTAGGCAACTCTTATCAACCTTCACAACTTCTTTTTTGCCATGTTGACAACTAGTCTCATGGCTGACTCACATGGCTGACCACCTGGTTCTTCAGAGCCAGCAGTTGGCTCCAAATCCCCTGAGATGCCTTCAGTGTTAATATACCAGCCCCCACCAAAATGGGATGACAAAGTGATGCTCAACATGAGTGAAAGTTTTGGGATGCCTGGCAGGCTATCTGTATCCCAGATGAAATCAATTCTGAACCCTGGTTCTAGACCAGGGGATAAATCATTTGCTTCTGGGTCATCACTAGGAGCAACAAATCTGGTGTTGTTGATCTACCTGAATTTGCCCAAGAACACTATGCTCTTAGCAGGGGCAATGGGTGGATCTAACCCATATGCAGACACTATGCAGAGAAGCGTGCTAGTGCATAGCACCCCATTCCAGATGATGCAGCCCAAACAAGGGGCTAAGCAGGAAAAGGAAGTGTTGTTGGAGCAGATGACAACCCCACAGAGAGCAACCTCAGCCACAGTAACTAGGCAGATAGAGAGAGTGGAAGAAGAGGCACCTCTAGTGCCTCCAACTGTGGAGAGGCCAAGAAGGAGGGAGTGGCCAGGAGCCACCAGTGAGGCACAAGAGCCCTGGAAAAGTTCTGGACATAGTGTCTGAACTGGACTCCTCAGATGAAGAGGAGGGTGGAAGGTCACTTTTTGACCTTGTCAGTCCAGCTCCAGCTGGTACTGGACTGTTTTTCAATGGTCAGAAAAGAATTGATGCAAAAGCATCTACAGCTTTACACTGTAAAGCATTTACAATTACTGGCTGATAGAGACCAGCCTGTACCTAGGGTTGAGTTGACAGAATACATCAAACTTTTTACATGCATTTTCAAGCTTGAGCTCAATGAGTACATAAAGCATAAGCTAGCCCAAGGAACAGCAACATCAACAGCCACTCCAGCTGAATTGGTAGACTACAATACAGTACTGTGTCAGCAAGCACTAGACATTGCAGAAGCAATGAATATTCTGAATGCACCTAGACAGGCAAATGAGTCCCAGCAGCACTACAAGAAGCATCAAAATGCTGCACAATGGCAAGCTAACACCAGTGGAATGCCATGTTGGGCATTATCAGAGGTAGAGATGGAAACATCCTATCCTGCTAGAGATGAGGAGGTGAAAGATCTGCCTGAGGTTAAGACGCCTCATTGACGTGTCACAATCAAGGATGAGGAACATGAGGAATGTGTTCCAGAGGAACCAGTAACACCATGATGCGCTGTGAGATGAGTCCACCTAGTGGACAACTGGAATGACTGTGTTAATTATCAATGCATCTGCAATCACAATGTGTGGGATCAAGGAGAGTTGTTAATTGACAACCAAGGTATAGTGTCCAAAGGGTGTGAAGGTGTTACACCCATCAATGATATGAGGTGACAATTTGTTGCAAGGACTGGTGAACCAAATAGAAACCTGGGGGATGAAAGTAGTGACAATGACCACCCCAGTGACCATGGACAGGGTCATCATAATAACAACTGGGATGGAAGAGATCATTGAGATGATTGTAGACCCCCTGTTTGTTGACCAGAACAACCAGCATCTTGGGCCTCACAAGGTTCTTGTCCTGAATGCAGGACTGCAGATGTAGCTGTTGGCTACAGATAGAACAATTTTGCATGTTTCATGCAGTAGCTGAATCAGACCAAAATATTGGATTAGACTAGATACATTATAAATACAAGATGTTATCCTTACATAATCTATGGATGCATGTCAATGGTACACATTGGGTTCTATTTATGGTATTCTATGGAGTGCTAGCACAAAGACTATATGACAGGTAACCTCATGGGTTACACATCCCCTCCTTAGACCACTGCATGGTCTGGATCAGTTGCATATAGCTGATACTTGGCCACAGTTGCAATCCTAGTAGGATTTGCAAGTCACAAACATGAGCTTAATTGCTCCACACTAACTATATATAAACATGATGAGCTGGCTAGCCTGTTGTTGCATCCATTGACAATCTACCTGTGGCCATTACCATGATGCCCCCCTCAGATGTGATGTTAATTGCAGATGAGGGCAGCTCAAGTTCCGTTCTTGGTGGGGTTGTTGGACCCCCTGCAGCAGTCGCATCTACCATTTCACAATTGGTTAGTGCAATGTTAGTCACAGCCCCAATGGAAGGCATCATACCATGTACTGGTATTTGCTTCCAGAGCTGACCCACGTTCAGGTCTATTCCAATGTAGTAATAGAGGCCATTAGCCTCAGGGAATATGCCAGCAGCACTTTCTTTGTTGTGCTTGAACATGAGGTGGTAATGGTCCTCCTTGGTGATCTCCATCTATCCATTTCAGTGAGGGACTGCAGCTGGCATACCATAGATTTGCAGGCACTTTAAGCGCTCATTGTTGACCTTACAAAAGATGTCCAGTGACATTGTTGGCTGATAAAACTGCTGTTCCAGGTAGACCACCCTGTATGTATAAGCATGGTCCACCCACTTAGGCAGAATGTGGTTGTACAGCAAGATGCAAAGTGTGTCATTGTTGGAGAAGCTCTGTACCTGCTCATTGGGTACATGAACTTGAGATATCATGAGCTGGGCCCCTTTTTGGGCTGCAAATGGTTGCTTGTAGACATTGTTGAAGGTGGTAATTGCCTCATGGTACAACCCTGGGCATGCCATAACAAGTGCTAACCAACAGATCAGAGCAGTTTTGCCTGCACTGTTGGTGCAGAGGGCCTGGCAGAGTGCAAACCCAAACAAGGTTTGCCAGTGCATGTGGTATGCAAAGTTGACCGCAATACTCTGCCAGGTGTTTTCCAACCCTAGTCAACCAAAGATGAGCACATACCATGCCAGCTGTTCAAGATTGAATGGCATATTTGGGTCTGGGGTGTGTCATGACCCACTCCCGGAGCTCACCCTACCACCCTGAGACAACACCACTGACACCCCCTACTCCCCCGGGACAACACCAACCTCTACTGACCATCACGATGCCATGACAGCCGCCACAGTGACACCTGTCACTCCTGGGTTCACCGCCCCCCTGACCCTGACACCTGGAAATCACTACGACCCTGGACTTCCCCGCATCAACCTGGAATCTCCCACAGCATGGGCCACCCTCAGACAGATCACCTTAGCATCCCCCGGCGATCAGTCCCATCACCTGGCAATCACTCTGGCAATCACACCCAACACCCACAGTTATGGCCCAACCGCCATCACCCGCATCACCTGGCAATCACCCTGGTGATCACGCCCAACACCCTGGAGTCCACCCCATAGAGTATTTAAGGCCTAAGTAGACAACCTGTACAAGTAGTGTTGATATTGCATTTAACTTGTCTGAATCTCCTTTGCCTTGTACTCTCATATCTCATCTTAGTCTCCTTGTCCATTTCCGTAACTCTCTTCATTTCATCCAAGTCCTTTCTTCTCCAACTCGTCTCTTCTTGTCTTCTCTCCATTTTCCCTTCAGATTCATCCCATCTCGTCTTAACTCTCACTTCCTTCCTCTTCTTCTCTCTCTCTCAAACTTGCCTTGCTCCCATCTTGTCTTGTTCTCCCCAGACTAAGCCCAGACTTGTTTCCTCAACTCCAGACCAATGCCCCGCATCCTGGAGCCTCCTCTCCCACCCCAGACTTACTCTAGCAGCCTGGAACTACATCTCTTTACTCCTTAAAATGCCAAACTCACTGCACTAGCCCCAGAACCAACTCCGGATCTTGTACTAACGTAGGACTTCATGACTGTAGCCACCTTGAGTCTGCCTTGTAAGGTCTCGCTTAGGAAGAAGCCCCCACAGTCAACGGAACCTGACAGGGTGCACATCACATGCAATGCCACCACACCATCCTCCTTTACATGCATAAAGTGTGATGGGATCTGCCAGCATTCTGCCAATTTGAGGTTCTCTGGACCTTGCATAGGGTTTACTATGTGCTTGTACACCAGGTCAGAGCACAGCAACTTCATTGTTTGGTTTTGCAGCAATGCAAAGTCTTGAAGTTCAGTCATCAACATATACATGACAATACAGTTATGATGTGGAACATGTGGGTTTGCATAGTACTTGAACAGCTGTTCTAACTCAAACAGTGTGCTTGGGAAGCCCCAGCAGGTGAACTTGTACACCATCATACCTGGAACTTTGGCCACCTGGCTGCTGAATTCAAGTGCTGCTGCTTGATTTGCATCAGCACCTACAAATACAGTGTTTGTCAAGTATGAATAAGAATAACAGGGACTGAGAGTTCCACAGAAGCGCAAGTTAAGCTGCTCAACATCAAGCAGCTCTTTGCCCCTAAGCCATTGGAGATGTGGCCTGAAAAGTTGTTTTGTGCTCTGTGCACAAGGGCCTTGGTCACCTTGGCCTTGTTTGCCTTTTTCTTGTTTCTTGGCAAGTTTCTTGTTGCATTGCACATGCTGAAAGGCAACTCCTCATAGTTGTTCTCATCCTCCAGTGTGGGCATTGCCCACTGCTTCTCCTTCCCCGCCACTGCTGTAGCTACCAACCCATTGTATTGCACAGGGGTGTGCAGCTCAGTTGGCACTATGACTGCCATCACCTGAGATGGTGGGGCCAGGAACACCACTGCATTCATAAACAATAATTGGGTGGGCTCTGCCCACTCTGGAATGTTAGCTGGGAAGTTGATGACTTCCAGTTTTGTCATGTCAATGGGTGGCTTACACCTATGGTGTTGTTTGGACAGCCCTGGTACTTCCAAGGCAGGGATTGACAGTTTAGGTTCCCAAGTAGAGGGACTGGCCACTGGGCATGCTGGTAAAGTGACTGGACTGAGCGTGTCCAGCAGTTCCCTCTTATCCTTTGTTAGTGGGACCTTGTTCATCTCCTCATCTTGCTCTTCCAGCAAGAGTTCCTCCATAGGTGCAGCAGGTGCCTTTGACCCTTTGGCTGGTTGAGCTGCAGGTTCAGGCAGACTGGTAGGCCACATGGGCATAGACAATGCCATGGGTGCTTCTTGTGGCACTAGGTGAGGTGCGGTAAGGGCAGGACCCTATTGTGGTGGAGGCAGTCTCGCCCGCTTAGGTTCACTGCTCATCTCCTCAGATGACAACAAATTGTGCTTTGTTATGCAATCAATCTGCTCCAGCACTGTAATGTGCTGCCTCCTCATCAGCTCAATCCAATCAAGCAAACCCTCCATTACCATAACTGCAAGGTTGTCTTGCAGGAACGATGTGGTCGGGGGCACTGGCTGCCTTGCTGCTTCTAATTGTTGCAGCAGCACTTCCATGCCCATCTCATGCTGCGCTTGGGGCACATATTCCTTTCTTATGGGTGGCACCACAGCATGTGCATAGGTTGCTGCCAGAGCCTGAGAATGGCTTGGTACCAGCTGGTAGTGGTGTTCATGGCACTCTTCCTCATCCACGTCCATTCAGACATGAACTGGTGTCTGATAAGAGAGCGGTTCTTTGCAGCCAGAATAAGCCACCTTGTAAGTATGGTCTCTAATGCTTCCAGAGCCTCACAAGCGCTGACCAGGTTTGAGCGGCCCTCTCAAGGCCATATCTCTCCAGTCTACATGTCTATGACATGTTACAACAAAGAACTGTCAAAGGAGAAAAAATCTCCAAAGTCTGCCAGGCAGATAAATAAGGACAAACTCTCTGCCACATGGCATGCAGCACTGGGAATTGCCATGGTCAACACAGCCACACTAGCCCACCATCACTCAGACTTAGCCAAATTCTGGCCTCCATGCACTCTATGCACATCATGTGAGATGTCAAGGGCATTTAATGCCCTGCAGTTCCAAATACTGGTCCATTGCTGCCAGCAATTTACAATTAGCTAGGGGTTCCCATGTAGTATCCCCTAGGCTCCACCAAACCTCAAATTCAAGGTCTCCAGATTGAGTCCACCAATGATCTATAAGGTCATCTTGGTCTTTGGCAGTGCAAAAATTGTATGGTTCTGGCATCACGCAGTTTGGGAACAGCGCAACATTATTAGCTTGGTAAGGTTGCAGGAGCGACACATGGAATTTTGGCACAATTTGCCATGCTTGCAACGCCATTGGCAGCTCAAGCACACAGTTTGAGTTCCTAGGCTCTACTTCTAGGACCTTATATGGTCCCACCCATTTTGGGCACAATTTACTTGCCTGACCTTTGGGCAGATTCAAGTTCTTGGTGGATAAAGACACCAAACTACCCTTGTTGATTGTTGGCTCCTTGCTCTGGTGATTATTAGCATGGTGCATCTGACAGACATGTGCCTCAATAATTGCATCATGTGCATTTGCCAAAATTGTTAGTGCATTCTGTGCAAAGTCCTTGATCCCTTGGTGCATCACTTTGTCCATATGAAGTTCTTTAATCATGGATGGCATGTAGCCACTATTGAGCTTGAAGGGTGCATACCCTGTGGTATCAGAAACACTTGCATTAATTGCAAATGCTATCAGTGGCATGTGATCCACCCAGTCCTTCTGATCAGGATGAACAAATGCTCTAAAGATCTGTGCAACATTTTGATTCATGCATTCTGTCTGACCATCCATCTGCAGATGAAATGAAGTTGACATGAGCAACTTTGCTCTGAGCAGCTTATGTAGCTCCTTCCACCACTTGGAAGTAAACTTAAAATCTTGATTGCTTACAATTGAGCTAGGCAATCCATGAAGGTGTACTATCTCTTTAAGATAGATCCAGGATAATTCCAATGCTTTAGTTGTCATATTTACTGGGATTAGATGGACCATACTGGTCATGCAGCAGATTATTACCCATAAGTAGTTGAAGCCACATGATTCAGGAAATGGTCCAATGAAGTCCATCCTGATAGAGTCCCAGGTTTTCACTGAGACCAGAAGTGAGTGCAGCTTCCCAGCTGGTTTTTGGTACAAAGTTTTTGAACATTGACATGACTTGCATATTGCACAGAATTGACTTGTGTCCTTGACCATCTGTGGCCACCAGTATAATTGACACATGTATTTGAGCATCTTTTGATTCCCAAAGTGCCCCACAATGGTATGGGCTTGGTCTGGTATTGTCATGATCAATGATCTTTCCTGTGATATGCAGAGCACCTTCACCCCTGCTGGGCTCATCATATAAATGAGCTGCTGCTTGATTGCAAAGCATGGATGCTCCTTGGGTTTGTTGAGTATCTCAATGAACATGGTATCTAGAGAGTATCCTCACTGGATATGTGTGTGCAATTCCATGTCTTGTAAGGGCAAATCTTTGCCCTCAGAATTGATATGCTTGTCTGCCTGGACAAAGTCATGGACCTCATGAATATCTTCATGAGTATCACTCTTGAAGCATTGTGGTAAGCAGTCTGCGACTTTATCCAGTTCTCCTTTGACATAGGTTATGTCAAATTGGTAGCGCAACATGTAGTTGATCCATCAATGCTGTTGTGGGGACAAGTGTACTTGAGTTTTGAAAAACTCTAATGCTTTATGATCCGTTATAATATGGATCTTATATCCCATCAACTTATCCTCCCATTTCATGTACCATGTAGTTCTGTTGTGCAGTTGTAAACTTGCATGACATGAATCCTGCAGGTCTGCAGGTTTGCCAGGTCTTTCCTTCACCAAACATGGCCCCTATGCCCATCTTTGACACATTGCAAATGAGCCATATCAGCTTGTTGAGATGCAGATTGATTGAGTAAATAATTGGTGTCTTAGCACAGATTTGTTTAATCATTTCAAAGCACAGCTGATGCAGCGGCCACCAATGAAATGGAGACCCATTCTATGTCATGGCCATGAGCAGGCATGTGTATGCAGTCACATTTGGTAAGAAATTACCAATGTAGTTTACCAGTCCAACAAATTGTTGGATATCATTGTAGTTACATGGCATTTGCCACTCTTGAATACAATCAAGTTTATCAGAATCTGGATGAATACTCTGTGCGTCTATGACATGCCCTAAGCAATTGGTACTTTGTGCATACAATTTGCACTTCTTCCATTTGAAGTACAGGCTCTCTTTGCACAGTTGTTCAAACACAACATGTAAGTGCTGCTTGTGTTCCTCTATGGAGTCTGAGAAGATGAATATATTATCTAAATAGACATGCATAAACTTTTGGATAACATCTTGGAATATTGAGGTCATTAACCTCTGAAATGTTGCTGGCACATTACAGTCACCAATCTGCATAATATTACTGATGAATGTCTCCATCAGGGATGCAAACACCATTTTTGGGATGTCGTCCATGCATATGTATACTTGCTCATATGCATCTGTCCAGTTGATCTTTGACCTGTACCTAGCCTTTGCAACATCTTTTTGGATCACCTCCTGATCAGGAAGCAGCGTTACATCCTTAATGGTGCTGTCATTGCACTGTTGTGCATCCAATGCAGTCCTTAGTGTCCCATCTTTTTTGGGGATGCACAACAGTGGCACAGTTTACATTGCCATCCCACCACTTGGCATTCATATAGTGATTTGTTTTTTCATGAAGCTGATCCTGTAGTGCTCACAGACAGTGAGGAAGATGGTACTTATACTGCTTGGTCTCATCTATGAGATTAATCTCATGGTTTACTTCCCTCCATGGGGGAAGCTCCTCCTTTGTTCCATTAACAATATCCACAAATTTATGCTGCCATTGCTGGCACAATCATGGTATGTCCTCCTCCTGTAGGCCATTAGCCTTGGTTTTCCCTTTGTCTACACGCTTCTGGCACAATGGAATCTCAGGTTTGAATCACTCTCTGAGTGCACATAAGTGTGCTTCCCTGGTGTCCTCCATTCTCAGCCTCAGTGCAGGCCTTGATACTGTTGACTTTGTTGACTACTGCATGCTTTTTGCTTTTAGCAAGCATCCATTGAATGCTACTTCCAATGGTTCTGATATTTTGTCAGCAAACGGTTGAGGATATACCTCTCCAGTGGGTTGACATGACCCAGCCCATCTCTGCACCACCATTGAGGCTACAACCTTGTTCCACTCCGGTGGCATACATGGGTCATAGGCCCATTGCATGTCCAGTGGTGGCACTGGTCAATCCTAGAAGGATCTTATGCTGTTGGTTGTTTCTGCCATGCTCACAGCACTCTGTCATTGCTTGTTGACCTCATCTATTATGAGGTCTTCCACCTTCACTCTGGAGCTTGTCAGTTGACACTCCAATGATTCTAGCACTACTTGTTTTGCACAAGTGTTGTCAGGTAGACAGGCCTTGTCAGGCTTCTTCACAGCGGCTGCAATTGGCTGGTCCAGCCCATCCCCCCTTCCAGAGTTCCTTGAAACTCTTCCTCAGACATCAATATCACTGGCATGTCTGCTGGTAAGACAGTCCCCAGCTAGAGCATGAGTGGCTCTGTAAGCTCATGAATGCATTGATGATGCCCAAAAGTCCCTAGGTACTGTAAGTATCAAACTACTACCTAACGCCTCCTGTGGAGTAGCAATGGGCAAGTGCTAAGATTGATGAGAGAGTCCTGAGCAGGGTGCCAGTTACTTGTGGGGAAAAAGTTGGTAAGTGAATAATAAAGATTGAATGGGAGGTTGCTTAGCAACCACCACTAAACCAAAAACCTGCTATGAGTGCAGGGGCGCTAGACTTTTGGTGGTGTCAAAACATTGGTGTACCCAGGGGCACCACTGGCGACTGAAGGCGCTAACTAAGAGAGACACCTAGCAACTTAGGATGGCTTGGTGACTGAGATGGCTTGGCAACTGGAGGTGCTAACAAAATAGCGACTTTAGCAACTAACATGGGGTCAGGAAGAATAGACCAGTTAGCAACTAGTGGACAATTGTTGCTAGAATGAGATGTAAATTGTAGGGGATCTATTGTCCTAGTGCTACCACATGGTACAGTATTTATAAGGTGCTAGGTTGCCGTTGCTAACTACATAAGGTAGGCAAAAATAATTCTGATTGAACAGATAGAATGTAAAAGAAGTTGCCAATGGCATACGTCAAGAACCTCCAAAATTATGGCACAAGGGATGAAACCCAAAAATTTGTCTGAGTCACTAACAACATCTGTCAACCAGTTAGAATGTCCCTTATGCCCAAGGCTATAAGTAGGCAAATGCATGGAGAACTGTCAATACAATCTCAAACCCATCAAGGAGACATCAGTTGCCAGACATTGGCTGCAGTTGCCAAGAAATAACATGTGCCAACCAGCTGTCAGAAGCACCAGTTGGCTTCTTGATGGCCTTGCAGCTCATAGACTTCTGCTCAAGGAACCCATCAGCTGCTGATAAGATGAGCCTAATTTGTTCCAGATACCAGATAAGATTGCTCAAATTAGCCTCTGTGCACTCCAACTCCCCCAAGTACTTATCAGCAGAAGGGGGTAGCAGTTCTTGACAGTCATTGCATTGAGCACCTGGTAGTCCTGGACCAACCAGAGGGAGCCATCCTTCTTCTTGATGAAGAACATGGGCAAGGCCATTGGAGACTTGGAGGGGTGGATATGTCCAGACTTGAGATTCCCCTGGAGGAAGGTGTCCAGTTCATTCTGCTCCTTGGGTGTGAGCAGGTAGACCTTGCAGTTGGCAGGCTTTGCATTGAGTATCAGTTCAATGGCATGGCCCCACTGCTTATGTTCCAGGAGGGAGTCAAACAAGGCCTTGGAGAAGATGTCCTCAAAGTTATGTAAATGGTTGGGGACCACATCTTGGAAGGCCCAGGGGGGGCATTTGTTGTAAAGGCCTCAGCCAGCTGCTAGGAGGTGGTCTGACTGGCCTGGATTTCCTCCAAAGGGGGTGGCATCTGGAGGGTTGTCATGTAGATGTGGTCTCCTACCTCAATGGTGTTGTCTAGTTGCTCCAGGTCCAGTGCAAGCTGGAACTGTTGAAACCAATGCCAGTACTGCCTCACAACATACTTACTGCTCACTCACATGATCATAGACTATTTTCACTCCCTGGTCATCTCGTGTTCTCTATCTATTGAACATGAGATGCCAGGTATGTAGATTACGATACCCACATGTAATCCATCTATTGAACATGAGACACCAGACATTGAGTCTACTACTCATCAGGCAATAGTCTGATTTCTAGTGTGTGAATAGCTGCAACAGGTTATGGGCCCTAGCCCCCAGACTCACTCAGAAGATCAATCCGTTTTTGCTCCATCATCAGACATAGAAGCACTTCTCGCTTGCACCTCACACTTGAGTACTCTCACATCCCCAGCGCCTATCAACCCCAGCCTGTCTGCCTCACATGGAAGACTCATCTCAATCCCCAATGTCCAAACTCGGCGTGATCAAATACGCAGAGTGGGAAAGGTCCATGTATGGGCACCTCATGTCCATAGGAGGATCTTGAATAGTAACTGGCAAAGAAACAGATCACAATGACTTGGTCTCTGCCCAGGCAATACAGTCTTATTTGCTCTGCCATGACAGAGCTGCCGGTGAAATTTATCAATGGCTCAATGAAGGGAACAGGACGCAAGTCAATGCCATTCATGAAGACCCTGCCACAATGTGGCAAAAACTCAAGGAAATTCACTCAGCCCTGAACGCACTTTTCAATTCACTTAGTGACCTATTCAACATCAGACTGTGAGATGGCAAGTCCTTGACCAATCTTTGTACATGTGTCAAAGGAACTATGCAGCAAATCCAAGCACTTCATCCACCAGCCATTGTTGGACCTGGTGGACTAACTTCTCCAGAGTACACTCTTAAAATGCTTGATGATGAACTGTCAACCATGGCTATGCTGCATGCGCTCCCACGTGAAGACTATGCATCATTCATCTCTTCCATACTGCTGCTTAATGATTTGACCAAAGACAACATCCTAGAGGCCTTCTGAACAGAGGAGACTCAGCGGCGTGCTGCTAAAGAGGAAGCAGAGACCGCTGCAGCTGCTGCTGCTGCACATACAATTTCTTGCTACCTTTGCAATGGAGCACACAAAGTGCAAGACTGCCCCAACCTCTCAACAGCACGTGAGAACGCAAAGAAGACCGACACTAGTGCAAAGCATAAGAAACATGGGAATTGTCATGGAGCAAAGGCTGATGTGGCCAAGACCACAGACACTCCCAAAGTTGAAGAAGGATGTGATGGACCTGCTGTCAAAGTGGAAGTGGCCATTTGTCAATCTGCTAATTCTCCACCAACACCTTCTGACATGCTGTGGAACACAGACTCAGGTGCCTCTGCGCATATGACACCTCACCGTGAATGGTTCCTGCCCAAATCCTTCAAGCCTTGGAGAGTTCCTATATACCTTGCAAATAATGCAGTGGTGTATTCCGCAGGAAAAGGGGATGTGTTATTCAAACCAGCAGGGAAAGACAGGGATAGAAGGGCTCTTAATGACGTTATCATCACCAACATCCTGTTTGTACCTGAGCTAGCAAACAATCTGCTTTCTATCAACATGCTTAGTGTGCATTGAGGCTTCACTGTGACATTTTGTGGACAAAAAGTGTTCTTCAACATTCAGAACAAGACAATATTTTCAGCTACCATTGACAAAGCGCTCACATCGTATCTTGATGGCAAGACACTCATATCTTCACTGTCACACACTGCTAGGTCAACAGGGATAGGACCTACCTCATCCACTGAGATAGAAAAAGGCTTGCTACATCAACAAATGTGTCACCTCGGAGCAAACTGCTTGGAACAACTGATAAAGAGTAATCTCATGGAGGACCTCAAAGTCAAAACAAGTTCGCCCACTATTGGCACTTGTGAGCCATGTCTTCAGGGGAAGCAGCATTGTGCTTCGTTCCCACACACAGCTGATCAAACAGTTGACACGCTTGGCAGAATCTTCACAGATGTGCATGGACCAATGCCATTGGGGGGGCATCAAACTAACTACAAGTGGTGGTGCACCTTCATGGATGATAAGACACAATGGATGGAGGTACACATTATGATGCACAAAAGTGACGTGTTCAAAGCATTCAAAACATACAAAGCACTCGTCGAGCGGCAAACCGGTGTCAAAATCAAGTGCATACATCACAACAAGGGAGGTGAATACATTTCCAATGAATTTCTTACGTTCCGCAAAACTGAAGGTATTCAACTCGAATTCACAAACACAGCTACACCACAGCAGAATGGCGTAGCTGAGCGCCTCAACAGAACAATAGGAGAAGCTGTAACCTGCATGCTGGCAGAAGCAAACCTGCCGGAAAGCTTCTGGCCATACGTGCTCAGCACGTATTGACATGTCCATAATTGTACCCCCACCTCCGCACTCAGGCCAAATACAACACCCTTTGAAGAATACAAGCGGAAGAAGCCACGTATTGGCCACCTCCACGTGTTCGGTTGTGCTGCATATGTTCTTATAGGGCAAGACAAGAGGCGTAGCCTCCAGGGACACACACAATCAGGTATCTTTATTGGATACCCCGACAACTATGTCGGATGGCGAGTTTACATCCCAAAAACCAAGAAGATAGTAGTTTCCCATGACGTGATCTTCAATGAGACCTGTTTCCCAGGCCTTAAACTTACAAGCTCGCAAACACTGCTGCCTATGAGCGCATTTGACTCCATTGAGCATCACAAGCAGTACGACTGGGATGACTTCAACAATGCCAACCCCATACCCACACGCGACATGCCGCTAGACAAGTGCATCTTTGATGATGGCGAGCCACTCACTGACTTAGAGTCAGAAGGCATGGAATCAGTGGGAGCAAGTGGTAATGCTAAGCACCAGCCCGATTTGGTGGGAGCAACTATTAACGCTGACATACAGCCATCAACCACACCACAAACCAAGGTGACACACCAACCAAAGCCACTGCCGCCACCATGGGAACCTAGCCAGCAGACATGCTTCCAGGCCCACAGTCCAGACGCTGAATATCACGATGCAGTCCTCCATCAAGCAAATTGAGAGTCACCTCTTGTATGCAAACCACCCCCGCCGCCACCGCTGTCACCTTACCCAGACTCCCCTCCAGAGCAGCCTCTATGGAACGTCAATGTCCTGGACAACAATGAGCATGGAGAGCAGGAGGTAGCCCTTGTCTTGAACTTTGGCTCCAACGATGCACTACTTCTCACTGGCCACGCTTTTGTTGAGCATGGGGCTGATTTTGGGGGATACAGCGTGCTCACCACAAACGCTGCTACCGCATACAAGGTGGGTGCACATGACATGAACCCTTGCTCCTACAAGGAGGCCATGGTGAGTGAGAATGCAGTGGAGTGGTACAAAGTGATGTGCGACAAAATGAATGCACTCAAGAACAGCGGCACTTGGCATGCAGTATACCTGCCAGCTGGTTGTCGCGCCATTGGTTCAAAATGGTGTTTAAGGTAAAATACCTGCCTGATGGTGCCATTGACAGGTTCAAGGCACGTCTTGTGGCCCAGGGCTTCAGCCAACGCCCAGGCGTCAATTTTGATGAAACGTTTGCTCTCACAGCTTGTTGGGCCACGGTCCGCACCATACTCGCTCTTGCTGCTGCAGACGACATGCACCTTGAATTGGTTGACATCTCCTCTGCTTTCCTCCATGGTATTGTTGATATGGAACTCTACATGAAGTTTCCAGAAGGTTTTCCAGAAACTGTGCCACCAGATGTTGAACACCAACCCAACAATGGCAAAGCATGCGCTAAACTACAGAAAGGAATTTATGGCCTAAAGCAGGGGGCGAACCTCTGGAACAAGTGCATGCACAAAGTATTTCTCAAGATTGGCTTTGCTCGCATCACGTCGGACCCTTGTATATATGTCTACATTCATGACGACGTCCACATCATTGTCCCAATACACGTCAATGACATGACCCTCACATTGAAGTCCTGACCAGCAATCTTGAAGGTCATTGGAGAACTTCGTAAGTTCTTCAAGCTGCACCATCTTGGACCCACCACAGGCCTCCTTGGCATGGTAGTCACATGCAATTGGCCCAACTGAAAGCTGTGGATTGACCAGAAGTCTTACGCTATTGAGGTACTCTCATGCTTTGGCATGCTCAACTGTAAAGCCACGACCACACTGCTTGCACAAGGCTCTTGCCTCTCCAAGGCCGACTCTCCTCAGATGCCAGAGGAAGTTGAGGAGATGCGGGTGGTGCCCTATGTCCAGGCTACCAGTGCTCTGCTTTACCTGGCAATGTGTACATGCCCAGATATTGCTTTCGCAGTGGGAGTCCTCTGTTGCTTCAACGCCTGCCCCAGGCCAAAACACTGGCAAGCTGTGAAACACCTCCTGCATTACATTTGAGGTATGCTTGACTACAGGATCAAATACTCTGCAGATGCAGCAGCCCAACCCCCCTCCCCCTTCGTGGCTTACTCCAATGCAGACCATGGCAGCAATCACAACAACGGTCGCTCTACCACTGGCTCCATACTAATGGTGGCTGGCGGCGCTGTCAGCTGGATGTCTAAGCAGCAGACTCTCATTGCGCTGTCTACGACTGAGGCCAAATTTGTTGCGGCCAGCAAGACCAGCAGGGAACTCTGCTGGCTGCGCAATTTCCTTAGCGATATCGGCATACCACAGTCGGTCCCAATGACACTCAATCTCAACAATCAATCCTCAATCTCAGTTACCAAGCAGCCTGAGCACATGGGCCGCCTGAAACACCTCAATCGCCACTGGTTCTGGCTACGCCAGGCCATGTACGACGGGAAGCTTAAACCTTACTACATTCCTTCAGAAGACATGGTCGCTGACCTACTAACTAAAAATCTTACCCGCCCCATTGTCGACAAGCTTTGCAGGGCAATAGGCATTGTTGGGGAGTTCTCCCAGACTGATCTCAGTGATGTTGTGGGCACTCTGTCAGGTGGGAGAGTTGAGACGAATGCCAGTACTGCCTCACAATGTACTTACCACTCACTTACATGATCATAGACTATTTTCACTTCCTGGTCATCTCATGTTCTCTATCTATTGAACCCAAGATGCCAGATATGTAGATTATGATACCCACATTTAATCCATCTATTGAACACAAGACACCAGACATTGAGTCTACTACTCATCAGGCAATAGTCTGATTCCTAGCACGTGAATAGCTGCAACAGGAACTCCCCTTGACATTTCTCTTCCTGCTCAGGGTTCCCTCCACTGTGCCTGTCATCCTTGTAGAGGGCCTCTCTACAAGAGAATGCCAGAGGTGGGGGATCCAGCAGGTCAAGGTCTGTGAAAGGGAGGTGTCCCACTCAACACGCCCAGATAGCTGCACATTTCTGCTGAGTGGTGGACCACTCCTTCTTTAATTCCTCCACACAAGTGGTGCAGCGCTGGGGGCATCAGCTCATCTTGACCTCACCAGTGGCCCAGTCAATCTCT
This sequence comes from Termitomyces sp. T108, assembly GCA_017657275.1. Lineage (NCBI taxonomy): Eukaryota > Fungi > Basidiomycota > Agaricomycetes > Agaricales > Lyophyllaceae > Termitomyces > Termitomyces sp. T108. Next base: position 2,048 of record JAGGAU010008470.1, on the reverse strand, counting down.
GGGTTGTGCTTCTAGAGCCAAATGAAGCCAAGGATCATGTCCTGCTTTCCCAAGCTGGTGACCGCAAAGGTGGCCTGCTCCACATGCAACTTGTATCAGAGGATGAGGTCCACTACTGCATGGATAGAGCCAGCTTTGTTTGGGGTGCCATCTATGTTGTACACTGGGATTGGAGCGGGTTGGGTGGTGAGCTGATGAGGCTCCAAGTAGACAGCATCCACAAAGAGTCCAGTGCTCTGGAGTCCAGGAGAGCAACAATACTCTGGACTTGTTGAGTGTCCATGGTCTGAACCTCAACATTGAGCCAGAGCAAGGTTGAGGCCACTATGTAGCAGCATGGGAGATGGTGCTCTCAAGCAGGGAGTTGAGGTCTTTTTTGGGCAGAGGCTTTGGGTATGTCAGAGGGGGTGCTTATGGTAAGCAGTGCGGAGTAGTTGTCAGAAGTTGTATTAGTCTTTTCTACTGACAGGCAAGCAAACCAATTAGCACTAGACAGCAGGGACATATTATTCACCTGCTGCTTCTCTGAAAACCCTCCTCCCATGTTTCCATAGTCACCAGGTTGCCAGGCACTTCTCCCTCAGGGTGGTCCAGGGTTGCCACATTGGGCAAGGGAATGCTGGCACTGTCCTGGGCAGCCAGAAGCTGCAGGAGAAGCTCCTCCTGCTCTTGCAAGGCAAGGTACCAGACCTCAAGGCCCAGCGGGCACCTCCAGGTGAAGTAGCCAAGGGCACCACAGTGTTGGCACAGGAGGGGGAGAGTGGCTCATTGGCAGGAGGTGTTGATGTCCATTGGCACTCCAGGAGGTAGTGGGGTACATGCTAGGGGCATTGTGGGAAGAGGGTCAACCCTTGGAAGCATGTGAGGTTGAGGAGCCAGGAACAGTGAGCAATTGGCAGGGGCAGGGGCCACTGCCTAGCAAAGGTCATGCTTGAGCTCCATCAACTGCCACTGGTCCCAGGCCACCTGGTACCAGGAGTCCACTCGGTCATCCGCTGGCCTTCCTTCTGCTAAGTTGTCAGTTCAATCCATCAGGCAAGTTGCAGCCCTTCCTGAAAGGTGAAGCAGAGCTGCAGGCCATCAGGGTAGTTGTCATGACCCACTCCTGGAGCTTGCCCCACCATCCCGGAACAACACCACCAACCCCCTACCTCCTTGGGACAACACCACTGGCCCTGCCAACCATCACGACACCGCAACAACTGCCATGGTGATACCTGTCACTCCCAGGTTTGCTGCTCCCCCAACCCTGACATCCAGCAATCACCATGACCCTGGATTTTCCTGCATCAACCTGGAGTCTCCCATGGCATGGCCTGTCCTCAAACAGATCACCTCAGCATCACCTGGCAATTGGTCCGATCACTCCAGCAATCATGCCCAACACCCGCAGCTATGGCCCAACCTGCCATCATCTGCATCACCCAGCAATCACCCCGGCAATCATGCCCAACACCCAACAATAGACATGGTTGATCCCGCCGTCCTGGAGCCCACTCCATCATGTACTTAAGGCATAGGTAGTTCACATGTACGGGTAGTGTTGATATCAGAATAATCTTGTCTGAATCTCCTTTGCCTCATACTCTCATATCTTGTCTCAGTCTTCCTGTCTATTCTTGCCAACTCCTATTCTTTATCCTCAAGCCTTTTTCTCTTTCCATCCATTTCCCTTTGCCCTTTCCTCCTTGACTCATTCCACTTGTTCAATTTTGTCTCATTCTCATTCCCCTTTCTATCTTCATTCCTTCTTATGGCTTGTCTTGCCCCAGTCTCACCTCGCCTTTCCCCGGACTAAGCCCGGACTTACCTCACTAATCCTGGACCAATGCCTCATACCCTGGAGCCCTGACACAACCCTGGACTTACTCTAGCAGCCTGGAACCCCCTTCTACTTACTCTCTAAAGGCCAAGCGCACTTGCACCAGTCCTAGAACTAACCCCAAACCTTGCACTAACATAGAACTTTGTATCTGTAGCTACCTTGAGTCTGCCTCATAAGGTCTTGCTTAGGAAGAAGCCCCCACAGTCAATGGAACCTGTCAGGG
>JAGGAU010008469.1:0-21003 GCA_017657275.1 Termitomyces sp. T108 | reverse complement strand
ATGATATTGTTGGTATATACTCTAATATACTTTGGATCTCCCTCTGCCAGTTGTGTGACTGAGCCATAGCCTCCAGAGGTCGCCCTTACAGCTGAGTGGCAATGCCTTCCCTTTTGATGCTCTCAAAATTGACTGGATTCTTTCCTGTATAAAGTCTGGGCAAGCTTTGACATATGTGCTATGAGTTTTCTAATGCCTTGAAAGTGTAGAGAGTTTTGAGAGTCAAGCTCAGATTGAGAGGGAGTTTTGAACTGAATTCTCCCCCTTAGACCCTACCAAGGTGGCAGAAACCCTCATCAATATAGACAAGGAAAGCAGACACTGGATGAGTAGCAAATATATGAAACAGAATTGAAGTATTCCAAGAAGTGGCACAAATACTGACTGACCAGCTTGTATGTCAAACTCATAGCTGCATTTGGATGGATGAATGAATCCATCACCCATCAACAACTGGATAATGACTTCATGGATTGTTGATAATGTCCACTGCTTTGAGTTGACAGGCAGAATATGTGAGACAACATGGAGAAAGGGAGGTAATAAGAGATAGAAATGACAAGCACAAAACACAATGGATTACCAAGGGAAAACAAGAAGTAGATGCAGATTGTGATGCTGATACTTTGACGTTACCCCTGCACTGTAATTTGAATGAAGACTGACCAGTAGCCTCAAAATTGTAATCAGTTACATATAGTGTATATGATTTATGTTTGGCAGAATACAGGAAGAAGAGGGTGTCTGAACACATTAAAAGTTACCAAATCCCCAAAGGTCACGTTCTCTCGGCGTTTTCCGAAGGTCACGTTCTTCGAACTGTTTGTTGGGGGTCAATAGCATCCAGTCTGTCGGCCCGTTCCCTGGTCACTCCGGACACTCACGACATGACAGAGAATGGGAGACATCACTCACAGCCATAGATATCTGATGATATGATGTTGTTGCAGATTCCCAATCTTGCGCCCCTTGGGCACGCCGTAATTCAAGAATGTCACTGGATCAACACACTACAAATCCTAATCACGAATACGATGAAGGTGCTCAAAAACTATGGTCTATCTATGTTGACGAAGCAGAACGACAGGATAATGTTCTGACAGGTACTTGGAAAGTTGATCTGGACAGTACCCTGATTTTTGTGCGTTTCCTTCTTTCTAATATGGAATGGAGTGTGAACAACTTCCACCTAGGCTGGTCTTTTCTCTGCCACAGTCACAGCCTTCATTGTTGAAAGCTACAAGTTATTGAAACCTGACCCCGGCAACGCGACAATCGCGCTCCTGACTCAGATATTGGTCGTAGATCATGCAATAGCCTTGCACGACAATACCACAATTCCTCTACCAACTACACCCAGCGACTTCGAGATTCCTGTATGGGCCATCGCTGTCAATGTCTTATGGTTCTTGAGTCTTACATTCATACTGACTGCCGCCGTTACTGTCACTCTGGTACAGAAATGGGTTAGGGACTATGTTCATCGCATACATCGCTTCCCTCAACCATTGAAACGTGTGCGGATGAGGCTGTTTTTGGCCATTGGTATTGACGGATGGAAGTTGGATGATCTGGTGGAATACATTCCAGTGCTGCTTCACATCTCTCTATCCCTTTTCTTCATTGGGCTCTGTATCTTCCTGGCAAACATCAACACGTATGTTGTAGCGTTTGTCGGTTTTGTCCTTTTCTGCTGGCTCGTCTTTTATTGCATTGCGACTGTTGCCCCCTTGCTCGATCTCGCTTCTCCCCTAGAAACTCCCTTTTCAAGCATCATCACATATATTTCATCTTTTATGGGCCAACAGTTGCAACAACAACTGTTCAACCTTAGGGTACTTCGCGAGGTGAAGGCCATGAGGCCCCTTAATCCTGATGAAGTGGACGCACGTGCAATTGGTTGGACAATCCAGAGGTCCACCGATGATAGGGAACGTGAGGCCCTCCTAGCCTGCATTCCTAGTTTTCTTAGGTCTGAAGATGGAAGGAAAACTTGGAAGAAGTTATTACAGCACGCAGAGATCGTTGCATTGTTCGTTAGCGGGACTGCGAGTCTCTTGGACGTAGCATCACCATTGTCTGGCGCCCAAGTAAACCCCCACGAAGTGACACGAGTTACTATCTGCCTCGATGCTTTGTTTGCTCTCCTCCGTTCAACCATGCATAGCTTGCCTCCAGAGATCCCCATCTCTTCTCTCACCAAGCCTCTTTATCGATTAGCCCACGCAAGTTACCAGGATCAGATAGCTTTGCAGACTAGAGCGATATGTGTGCACGCACTCCACAAGCACCTTGCCGAGACTCCAAGGATGCAGGTCTCGGCGGAGTTTTGGCAACTGGGCCTGCAAGCTGATAGACAGTTACAGGAAGTCGACATTATGCGCCGAGCGTTGGAGTTCGACGTCGAAAAAATCAATAAAGCAAATGAAATGGACTCAGGCAGCCATGAGAAAGCTCGTGAGAGGATTCCAAAGTGCCTTCAAGATTATCTCGAAGCCATACATTCAAGCTCAGAGGTTTTGACGATGTGGTTACAACGGAGCTCATGGGACAGAAAAGAGGCCGTCAAAGATGTCCTTGGAGACTGGGCAGGTTATCTAATCAAGATTCGGACAATTATTCAAAAACATAACGCTCCACTCAGAGACCACCATGGTTTGTTGTCACTTTCTTATTCAAACATTCCGCATGTTGGTGAAGGGACGTGGAACATTCTGGCCCTTTTGATCATGGCATACATGCGGCACACGGAAGTCTATTCACCGCTCCCTCCTTTACCCGATGATCACTTGGGTTCTAAAGAGTCATTCTGGTTTCACTTCCACCATTGTGATGAAGTGGACAAAAGGTGGATTCCGAAAGCTTTCAATCAAGAGCTGCATCTACTAGCATCCGCTCTGGATATTTTAGCTCCACACAGGGAGAGGATCCAGGTCAGCGGGAGATTAATGACCGATACTGCAGACACGATGACGCTGTTCAGATTTTCTCATTCCCATTATCGGCCCAGACTATCAACTATGGGACGGCCATTTTCCTTGTGGGCGTCTATCACTTACGCAACAGCATCTGGTTGTGAGACTCGCGGACTGGCCGATCTGGTACGTGCTTTAAGGAGCGCGAATTTCCGCGGAAACGACATCCAAACGCTCACTGGACCGATCATTGGGGAAACCTTACGTATTTTGAAGGAAGGATTCAACATGAAGAGATCAACAGGATCTCTGTTATTTTCTTGCAGTATTTTACACAAGGTGTTAAGCTGGGAACGAGAAGGAGGTATTTTCCCATTCTCTGAGGCGAACATCGAATACCTTGTAAACGACATCTTCCTCGGCATTCTAAGGGAATTGAACTGTCTTATCTTCCTTCGAGATGGGAGCCTGGACAGCGCGAACATGATCGGGGATCTGGAGAACTCGGAAGATCAGGCTAACACACCTCTCTACGACCTTCGAGATTTGTACGTTGTGCCGGTTCAAGGACCTTCCCAAGCAGTACAGGAATCGTCCCGAGTCTTACATTGGCTGAACAACAGAGATCACAGAAAAGTGGTTCTTGACGATGATAGAAAGTGGATCTGTTTGCGTATAATGGAAGGAAGAAAAAAAAACATCAGCCCTCATGCACCATGAAGCGATACATACTGTGACTGCTTATCAACGTGATGAGCTTGGGTACTCAGCAAACTTCTGATCGACGAATATATTACTTGATGATCATAAACATCATGAACCCATGATGATTTCAGGGTTGTGATTGGTCTTTTCCTCATCTATGTGTCCTTTTATTGCACTTCCTCGAGTCTTCAGGGCTCGAAAGTACTGAGCTTGATCACGCTCGTATTCTACCATATATGGCTGAAGTTCGTGAAGCACGATGAATACATTGGCCAAGGATTTTTTGTTCATATAGCTAAAGACTCGAGCTGGCCGCAATGGTCCACTCCAAGGTGCGTGTATTGGTTGATCAAAATGGATTCAACTGAATCCTAATTTACATAGGTACAACGCAATGCCAACATCCGACGTGAGTTTTGATAAGTGAGTCCGATTCTGTAACCGCAAGTCCAGCAATGGCTTATGAGGGTATGTAAAGATCGACAAAGATGCAAGGTGTGCTCTTGTAAGAATGAATGACAGAAGTTTTGGAAAGAGCTGAGTAAGTTGAGAGAGTGAAATATCGCTTGAGCGTCCATTGATAACTGGGAAAGAGGGATAGATACTTAGCCGCATATATTCGGGTAAGCGCGGCTGGTTGGGTTTTGCGGGATCCACCCGTTAGCTAATCCAGCCTGGTATGACCACTCATCGGCAATCTCGGTTTTCCAGGTCCACTGGATCCAACCACTTCCACGCTCATAAGCTCTGGTCTGTGCCTCCCAGTACTGCCTGAGGAAAGTCTTGTATTCAGAACTGAATGTCGATGCCTTGCCTGTCAGACCCGTACAACTGCCCACACGAGTAGAACCTGGGAAAGTCCCGTCGTAACGGGATCCGACACCGCGGCCGTTAAGGTATTTCGCGCAATCAGTCGCAGCTGGAGTCCACTCGCCGACGATAGTGTAGAGATTGGAAGGGTCAAAGCTGGCAAGCGACGGACCTTGTGCACAAGCGACACGGATATGTTCCGAGTTCGACCTCCGCACCTCCTGAAGTTGCGACTCAGCAATCAGTATGCGAGAATTTCAACAACAGTACAGACCTCAGGTGAGAACATCTGATATTTGTGGACGTCCATGATAACGCCTTCGTATTGAGGAGGGCGCATAAATCCTCTCCAGTAGTCGAGGCCTTGGAATGCATCAGATATCATGAGATAAGTGTTACTTTGCCTCCTAGAATTGCGGTACGGGTAACTGAATTATGTGGTTTCCTGATATCTTGACGAATAAATAAATTATTTGAACTCACCGAATGTTGCCGTAACTATCATACCAATACTGTGAAAGTGACTCAACATCCAAACTGTTTTGTTACGAGGCGATGGCATACCTGTTTCAAAACGTCCAACATCTGGGGGCCAAGGGATCCTAATGGCCTGATGACCATCAATATACAGATTTCTTGCAACTGTGAGAGAAACCCACTCATTCAGAGCAGCAATGGACGTCACAACGTTGCTTCGGTTCTTGTATGTATTAGCGAGCCGTTTGATGATTGCATTAGTACGGTTGACGTTTGATTGTGAAAGATGCCAGGATCTGGAATTGTTCATGAACACCTTGATCGTCGGAAGGAAAGACGATACAACTTACGGATTTGACGTCTTCTGTCCGGAATTATCGAATCTAAAAGCAGTTGACGTCAGAGCAGATAGGAGACGGGTGCGGAACTTGACCAACCCATTTTGGCTTCCGGGAGCGCCTAGTCTCACGTTAGAGGAGGCTGCAGATAGACGTTCTAACGAACGTACCATGCAAGTCGATGATAACCTTGATCCCATGCTTCTCTGCCCAGGAAATTGCTTTGTCAAGGTAAGGAAGCTGACCTTGCACAAAAGGTTCGCCACCAGACACATCGAATGCCCAGTACCCGATAGGAAGGCGTACATGGTTGAGCCTATCAAGGTATGTCAAGTAAATGTTTTTTGTGATGTGGTGTAACACACCCAGCTGCTGCAATTGCCTGAAAGTCTGCTTCTGTGATCCACGAATCCCAATGAGCTTTTAAAGTTCTGTAGGCCTTGGCATGGTCTTGGTACTGGCCAAAGGTGTATTCGTCGATGATGCGTGAGTCGCCGGTGTTGTCGAATAGAGAGGGTGTAATCCATGGCTTTACAGGGGATGGAAAAGAATGAATGAGACATTGGAGAGGAAATGCTTAAGGCGAGAACGGACTTCTGTAACGAGCCAACCACCAAGGTTGACACCACGGACTTTTTCAGAACCATAGTTAAACCCAGGACGGACAGCAGCAAGAGAGGCAGAAATGGAAGAAAGGCCGAGTAGAAGGGTACCAAGGAACGGGCCCATGGTACGGCAAGTTGGGGGAAACGGGAGAAAAGAAGTAAGATTGCTCCCTAATCAACTTAAGTAGCCAGTCATCGATTCAGATTGATTTTCAGCTGCTTCTTGAAATTAAAATAAGATGAACACCTCGACAATATCCGGGTTGTCCGCGTCCCGTCAGATTGGCATTCAACGCGAAACCGGCGGAGCAAGAGCGAACCATCGCATGTATATCTTGGCATGTCTCTGTGAGTATTCCCGCAAAACAGCACGCACGTACTTGGCTTGGTCAAGGACCTCTTCGAGCGGCTCGCACACGTGGGGTATGCATTGGCATTGCAGGATATGCAATCCTGCAAGATACCAGATTACCAAAGGGAAGGAAACTACTAAGTGCCAAGGAAGAATTATATTTAGAAGAAACCGTAGCCTCGGATGACAGTACGCGTGTTGCATATGGCAGGGAGAGGTCGGGACGTCATGCAGCTTGTGGGACATGAATAAGTAATAGGAGGGGTACAAGTCACTGTACGTGTGCCTCAAATGGAACACGTCGGAATTGCACGCGACGAACAGTTGGACCGCCCATGTTCCATTAGATATGTCCGGCAACTCGGCAACTAGTGGTACAGCCTTGAAATCTAGCCGGATCTTTCTCTTCCATACCTTCTCGTGCTATGGCTGTTGGGCTGACTTTGCTGATGGGACAACCCACAGAAGCTGCCTCTGTGTACGAGACCCTTTTCACATGGGAGGCTTCTCCAGCCAAACATACTCTAAATCATAATACAAATTTCTTCATTCTATTCCTCTCATCGCGCGTACTGATGCCAGCTAACGTTATCGATAGTGTCAACTCCGACCATGTACAGTTTTGCAACTTTCCTACATAGCTAATATACTAGTCTACTGACTCGTCGAGGTCAAGACAGTTGACGTTGTTGTGTTGTGATTAATGATTTACTCCAAATTTTGCAACTCCCAGTTGGTGATAATTTAGGTCAGCCGTTCTTGAAGGACGGAACTGTTTGAGTCTGACCAAAGGGGTACTCCGACTGGTGTTGAGTCTTCAACAAAGAGCATGTAATTGTCATGAGAACGATCCATAGTCGGTGAAACTGTATGCGGACACATATTCAACTGTCATGTACTACCAGTGTATAATAGGGGCGTCTGTGTTGTCAAATAGAACACGTGATTATGATTTAAACTCCGCGCAGTATCGTTGTCATCGACCCCATTGGGTAGCGGGCCCGAAATCATAAGATAAGCAAGATAAGTGAGATCAGATACCGGCTGCTGCAGTTGTGTTGAAATGATATCGCTTTCAAATAATCGAACTATGGGCTCCGATCACCATGGAACTCCTGTTAGGGAGAGAACAGGGCGGTTTTACACGCCTCTTTTGGCTATTTTATGATTTTTGTGTGACCACATGGTGGTTACAGGTCAAGGAGCCCCCCTTTGCTCCAAATTTTGCAACTCCCAGTGTGAAAATATAGGCCGTTCGTTCTTGACGGACGAAACTTGTTTGAGTCCCACCAAAGGGGTACTCCGAGCTACACGGTAGACTGGACCTTTGATGTTAGTGATTATTTGGAAGCCAGGAAAGGTATTGTTTCCACCAGGGAAGGCGAAAATTGCCTAAGAGCCATCATTCTCATGTTTCTGATGTCCTTATCCTGTTTTGAGGGCATAAACTTCCGATTTCGGATTTCTGCTTCCTCCTCGGTTGTCCTAGACACTGTCATTTACAATAAAAGCATTCGAGCGCATTAGATCTTTCGTCCTGGGGATTTTCGAATGTAGATTTGCGGGGTAAGCACGAACCAACGCACATGTCCATTATCATTACGAGCCGACAAATCTCATCATACCTTCTGTTCATCGCTATCTGCATTGTGATCTTGTTTCTAATTTCATTTTTGACAGAACAATAGATCATTACCACTGTCAACACATTGTCCAATGGTGTACCTTGTCGTAATTTCTCTTGCTGTCATTGGCCACATCCCTTCAAGGGAATGACCCAGATACCTCCTACAAAGTTGACATATCAACACAGTGATCTGATTGTAAATGGATGGTCGACTGATTTAGTGTTCATCATGCCTATTTCAATGTTAGCAGGGCGGGCTGGTCTCCATTTCTGTTCTACATGTCCCAATCACTGGATAAGCAGTTTGCTTTGAACTACGGCGAAGCGTTGTCTGTGCCCTTGGAGGGCATTCTCTATGGTATTTCTTCTTTTACCACTTGCGATAAATCGTAGATTTTGACTTGATAGGTGTATCTCTGTATATGTTCGGCGTCACGTTCCGCTGCCTCCTACAGCGCCGCAGTCCGTCGAGAAAAAACATCATGTTGATAACTGCATGCTCGCTCTTGACATTAAGCACGATGGTACGTCGTGCAATTGGACTCCTCGCCCGGATAATGATACTTCTCAAGGGCATCGCAGTCAGCATCTACCGCTTCGTATATATTTTCGTATTACATCGTGACAATTCTGCTGTAATATATTTGGTGTCTACTTGGAGCTTCATTATGGAAGGTACCATAATGTTTGCAGAAATCATTCTAGGAGACGCCATTGTTGTGAGTGTGGGCTTAGCATCGCACCATTCTTTCTTCTTATGCAATGCCGCTAGCTTTATCGGTGTTATGTTGTCTGGTCCTCCGTGTGGATAATTGTTCTTCCTGCCATGCTATGGGTGATAACAGCCAGTGAGTGTCCTGTGTATCATAGTATCATAGTGAATCGCTCTTCACACTTCCTCTCAAAAGTGACCGGTATTATAACGATTCGGACCTGGGCGCAGATTAAGACTAATCCAAGTGTCCTATTCAGCGCATTCTCAGACCGTGTGACTGGTGTGTATCTGGGAAGCACTCTTGCTGGAAACGCAATATCGACAGGTCAGACTTGTCGTTTGTTTTATGACAGTGATTTATCGTAACACAACTCTGAAGGTCTGCTGGCATACCGGTTATGGATTGTGGATAGAGAAGCCTCAAAGTTCTACAAAACAAATCGGGACCTTCGGCGCTTTGCGTGGGTGGCTGCGAATTCTGGAGCCCTCTATTCATTCGGCTTGATTCTTTACATCATCCTCTATTACGCCGGCTCATATGCCCTCTTTATTGCAAAGGGATTGGTTAGTTATACTGTAATGCAGTGCATGGCTGGATTCCACGCTGACCCTGGCACTTCCAGTTGACTCCGATCATTGCTGTCTGCTTTTATATGGTTCTTCTGGGTTGGGCTCGCCGCGAGGACGCAGGATCTGACAATCTCACGGACCCACCTCTTGACTTCATGACCAGGCAAAATGAAGTTGAGTCCAGAGTTGTTGAAATTCGCTTGACCCGAGATGTCATGGTGACAGATGATCACCGAGAAGTTCCCCGGAAAGTGTGAAAGCCGATATCAAGATATATCTGTTAGGCATACGGAGATTAGGGTCCTCACTGCATTTGATATGTTCCAATCTGAGGTCAAAAAGAATCAAGAATGATTGTTTCCTATAATGTATGAGTGTTATAAGATAGGCTGGGGACAAAAAGAAAGGTGACTGTACTGCTGGAGGAAGCGGGATCTCACGATGGATCTTTTAATTGTAAGTATTTCATAAATTTAGAAGTATATAAAGTTTTAAAAATATGAGAAACATACGAGACTTTTGACACAAGATCATCATGCGAGGATCGAATGTAGAACCGAAGTCACATATCAATTCCCTCAACAACATCCGCCCACCTTGTCCTGAATGGTGGGGATACGACGACCTGGATGGTAAAGAAAACAAAAAGACAAAAAAGCGCCCCCGGACTGCTAGCCCCAAGAAGCAGAAAGGCATGCACAGCCATGACAAAAATAGGAGGCATGTATTGAACACAGCATCGGGCCCCAGTGGTGGTATCACAGCAGTTTGTAGGGTCAGCTCCTAAGGAAGTTGATAATAATGCATGAATGCACATAGGACTGTTTTATCAGCAGGGTCCAGTACCCAGACCAGCACAGTATATGTTAAGAGGGTACAATGCTCTCCCACCATTACCACCAGCAGGCAGCATGGAAGAAAGAGGTTCACCTCTGCCACCTGCCTGGTTGTCACAGCCAGTAATAACACCAAAATTTGCTAGGTGCTGTCTGGATAGGCAGCAACCCAACTTCTCTGTGTAAAGTAGCATCAGGTGGGTGTTAGAGTCCCAGTCAGGATCTGCATCCACTTCTAGTTTCACTTGGTAATCCATTGTATTTTGTGCTCATTGTTTCTCTCTCTTGTTACTTCCCTCTCCCCATGTTGTCTCATGTTTTCTGCCTGTCAACTCAAAACAGCAGAAGTCATCAACAAATTCCATGAAGTCCCCATGTTGTCTCATGTTTTCTGCCTGTCAACTCGAAACAGCAGAAGTCATCAACAAATTCCATGAAGTCATTACCCAGTTGTCAATGGGTAATGGATTCATTCATCCAAATGTGGCTATGAGTTTGGCATACAAGCTGGTCAGTCAGTATCTGTGCTGCTTTTTGGGATCCTTCAATTCTCTTTCATATGTTTGCTTCATACTTATCTATCTTTAGTTGAATAAATTAGTTGTAATAATCATTGATATATAGTGTCATATGATATATGTTTGGCAGAATACAGGAAGAAGAGGACGTCTGAACACATCAAAAGTTATTAAAAGTTACTAAGTCCTCACTCTTGGCATTCTGTTTGTTGGATCAATAGCATCCACTCAAGTTAAGTCACTGCTAGTGCTAGAGGGTGCTTCCATTGGAAAAAGTGTAAAAGAAAGCTGTTATAACCTGCCATGCTTCAAGTGTGACAAATTGTGCTGAGATTTATTGCAATTGATCTGGCTAGTAGTGAATCATATGACACCTGAACTCCATAATTTTGGCTCAGAAAAGAACTAGGAATGGCAGAGTAACCTCAAGTTTGAGGTGCATTGGAGTCTAGGTGACACCACCTATCCACTCTTCTATTTGATCTTAATATCTAATGGTTTTTGCAAAGCTTTGATTTGCTCACTCTGCTATGTATAGTTTTTACATTGAACATAAATCTGATCATAATAACTGATTAACAGTATGCTTTTAGGTCCACTGATCCATTGTATCAGGCTCTTTTTGCCAAGAATCCATTGAAATTGTGACCTGCAGGTATATGTTTTTTGATGTCTTTGATAGATGTGATATTCATATAGTTGTACAATTAGCATCAAATCTGTTCTTATCAGTTGGAGTTTTTGGCTTTTCTAAGCATTTCTTGCTTTTTCTACTTAAAGGTATGTGTTTCTGAGTGGATTTGATGATAGGTCTTTATGGTTTTTCTACCTTGAATCAGTCTTCATTGATTTGAAGATGATATCTCTTGGCTTTTTGTTATTATTGAAGATATATGTTCTTCAATGGATTTAAGGACTGTTTTTTTATGTTTTTTAAAGATATCCTTGGCTAGGGCTCTATTTCTACAATTTTGAGGCCATCTCCAAGGTACAAGGCATGAAGAATTGTCTAACTGCTAGAATAGGCTGAATTTGCTGTATATCTTTTGCATCATATTATTCTCATATATCTGAAGCTTTGGTGAGTATTTTCTCAGGATTTATTGAATCTTAAATCTTGAATTGACATGATGATGATATGTTTTTAGTGTTTTTGTCTTTTGTTTTTCAAAAGATCTTCTATTCAAGGATATCATCATGTAAAAAGATCATCTTTCAGGGGCACTTTGTACCTGAACCACAACCATGGTCAAACTTAGGGCAAGCGTTTATGAACACCTCTGCCGGCGCTGGGTCAAACCAGCGCTACCCAAAGAGGGTCACTACTAAAGCAGTAGGCTATAGAAATGTAGCAAGCAAAGTGGTATCTGAGTAAAGCACTCTCCCCCCAATCCCGAGATGGTAGGGAGTCATGAGAAAGAAACCCCTAGGCGTAGACCCCCCCCCCCCCCCCCCCCCCCCAATAACACCAATGACAGAAGAGACGCCCCGTAAGAATCACCGCACACAACCAACAAGGTCAAGGTAGACACTAGGCGCGAACTAGAGACTGAGCACACGCCGAACGGGCGGAGGGCACCGACAAGCCGAAAACACCCGGAATGAGTGTGAAAATTGTGTGATCAATCCCCCAAATTTATTGCACAGAAATTACACTAGACTGCCCCAGAATATCTAAACAAACAGTTGCAGACAGAAATCATCCCATAAGCATCACAAAATGCACAAAAATGACCCAGGCACAACTCCAAACTCGCCACGGACGTATGCAGAGGCGCTGACAAACACCCTGCCCCGTAGCCCACGACTGATGCCGCTCGAGACACTCTTTAAAAACCCCACTGAGCCCACATCTGGCCCAGACACCCTCCCAGGCAGAACACCCCCGGGAAACATCGCCGGACCAACTAGTCTCATCCCCACCCAAACTCTCCACACCAGCACAACTGGAAATCGAAAGATCTGGCGGCGAAAACAAAAAATCCCCAAAAAACAGAGTAAGCAACAACATCAGAAGCGACGAAACATTGGAAATCCAGCCAGGGGAACAACCTATTTTGGTGACTACCACGAGAATCGCACAATCTAGGCAATGTAAACTTACCAAACCGACAGAATGAAGAACAACAAGGTTGGCAGACTGTGACCCCCCAAAAGGCCTGGAGGAAAGAGAGACGTGCAGCAAGGGTCAAAGAACAGAACAAAGGCCCCTACATGGAGCCTGCTAACAAAGATAAAGGTGCACGGCGCCATACAAAGAAACCGAGCAACAAGCAGAGGGACCCACCTTGTCCAAGCCCAACCCTCTCGCTATCAACACTTGACTACACCGACGAGGAGAACGTTAATATGGAGGTAGACACAGACTTCTTTGCAGAGTCAACCCCCAGAGCGAACCAGGAAGCAGGAATAACTCACAGCAACCAAAGCGCACATCCCCCTAACATCTCCGACCCCAATGAGGAACAACCCATACAGACCCAAATGAACCACACTGGGTCCAGGATGGAACCCGACACCCCGATGACCAGGGAGAAACCACAAGGCACCCAAGAGAACCCCCCGCAACAAACAGAATGGGGGTACCTGATGAACGAGAGACAGCCCCCCGCCCCCCAAAGGGCGCAAAGACCCCACACGGGTGAGGTGACATGCCAACAACCCCTCGGAGACGACAGCCAAATGCGAAATGCAACCCCTACCCAAAATTTGGACCCAGAGGAACAAACACCTGACGAGAATGCAGCGGAGCTATGGATAGAAACAACGTATGAAAATGTAACCACCAACGGCAAAGGCCTGAAAAGAACAGCCACACCGGACAGAGGATGGCCTCAAATCCACCTTGCGGCAACACCAACCTACAACATCGCCCAGAGCACCCTCCAAGAGTGGGAAGCTTTTGAAGGCCCAACTCTATGGGCACAACTATACAGGGGAAGGTATGAACCCTCCATGACAGGCAAGACCCAAGTGATTGATGCATGCAAAAAAATCATTAAGAACCTAGTCTATGTGGAGTATGATGAAGACCTAGCAGTAGTCTTCCCTGATCAGGACCTCCCAGCCGAAAACGACAACAAATTCCCACACCCCTATCACCTCCTAGTCACCGGTCTACAACAACAACAGGTTGACAGGCTCACCGACCTCGAGGTGGTGTCAACACCCGAAGACACCTTCATCTTTCTCCCCAACCAAGCACCAAGACCACTGTATGTGCTCACAATAAGCAGCCTAACATATCAAAATACGCCAAGAGCCAAAACTCTCGTAGAAGAGCTGGCACGGCGAACCTTCCAAGACAACCCCGAGATCCATGCCCTGCTAGAGGGTAGATCAGACCAAGAAGTAGAAGAAGCACTACAACAGACCCTATTCAAGCATCATTCATCCTCCTCAAAAAGAGGAATGATCACACCCGCGCATGGAACATCTACTTCTCTGCAGACCCGGGACTCGATAACGATGACTACAGCCTTCTCCAACAGAAAATGCGACAGTGCAAATTTAACACGATTGGCTTTGGAAAGGGCTACGCACTCACTGGGAAGCAACAACCAATCTGCACAGGATGCCAGTCCGTAGACCACGACTCAGGAATCTGCCCATTCTCAAGGATCCCAGGCTGGTTCAGATTCAAGCCTGGAGGTACCCAAGACACAGCAGGCATGACCGACTTTGCAGATGCAAGCCTCCCCGAAGAAAATTCAAGCAGAAGATCTCTAAACCGTGAATCAAACAGAGGCCACAATGCACGCAGGGAGAGGACAGGCTTTTTTGCTAAAAGAGGAAGAGGCCGGGCGTAATGATAACCTAAGTCCCTAGCACCGAGTAGATACTACAAGGACCCCTTGTGAATCAAAGAAATTCGACGACCCCCCATGTCCAACCAATAAGTAACACAAGGCCCCTAAACACGTCCAGTTGAAGTGGTGCAAGCAACTGGACACCCAACACAACCACTCTCATGAGTAAACCCCCCAACCAGACAACATGAATAATACAACGAGACTAACAGATTTAAACTTTACAGGTAACTTAAATATCGGCAACGGCAACTATCCCTCTATGGGCGGAGAGGGGTGTGAGCCAGCTGCCGCTCCCCCCCTCAGTGAAGCCCAAAGAGGCAGAGGAGGCAGAGGCCCAGAGAGGGCAGCGGCTAGAGCAGCCGCAGTTGAGTCAACAAGGAGACACGACCCCCTACAGGAGGGAGACTGCGAGAGTGTGGTTTGGGATAATAGCATATCCCCAACTGGCAATAGGAAAACGCCTTGGATGACGAAGACGTACCGTCCATTAACAACCTCAACTGGAATACCTCACATAATACAAACACCACGCTAAGGAGCAATGAAAACAAAAGTGTAGGGGACTCCCCCATGCAACATGGGTCCAGAAAAAACACTAAAGCAGCTCTACGACTAGCCTCATTGAATATCAGGGGCTACCAAAGTGCAGGGACACCTAAATCCGAGACAAAATGGAACCATATAAATCAAATAATAAGAGAAACAAGATTGGGATCCTACTCATACAAGAAGCACATCTCACCGAAGAAAGACAATCAGACATAGAAAACCTTTTTGGAAAAAGAATAAGATTATTTCACTCACCGGATAACATCAATCCTAAGGGAAAAGGAGGAGTAGCAGTAGTACTGAACAAAGACCTAGTCAACACAAGGGAAACAAAAATAAGGGAAATAGTACCTGGAAGGGCAATCCTAATTGAGACAAAGTGGCACCAAGAGCAATCAATAAGCATAATGAATGTATACGCACCAAACGTAACAGAGTCAGATGGAGTGGACAATAGAAATTTCTGGGTAAAGATCAAACGGTATCTGACCAGGAACCCTAGAACAAAAGTAGACGTACTGGCAGGAGACTTCAACATGACTGAGGATGCCCTGGACCGACTACCAATGAGGAATGACCCGAGCGAGTCAATTGAGGCACTAGACTCCCTGAAGCGAAAACTCAGAGTAAACAACACATGGAGGGAGACTTTCCCAACAAGAAGGGCCTTTACATACATACAAGATGCGACAAAATCCATGTCAAGGATAGATCGCATCTATATTTCGGATGCAATAGCAATGTCAGCAAGGGACTGGAAGATATACCCTTCCGGTATACCTGGAACTGACCACCTCATCACATCAGTGCAGCTAGCACACACGGATTCCCCCACAGTAGGCAGAGGAAGATGGGTTCTAAAAAATAATATTATAAAAGATCAACACTTCCGGGAAGAAGCAATAAAAAGGGGCGCTAAGGTGATAGATGAGATGAAAAGCTCGGCAATGAACAGAAGCAGAGAAACTAACCCCCAGACATTATACAAGAATTGGGAAAAAAGAAATTCTAATGATAGCAAGGGAACGAGAAAAAACAATAGTGCCGAAATACATAAAGGACAAGAAAACCCTAGAAAGGAAACTGTCGGAGACACTGATGAACAATAACATGGATGAAGGTGAAAGAGTGAAAGCAGCACACCAAACAATGAAAGCGCTAGAACAATTGGAGAGAAACAACCATATGGAAAAGAGAGACCACATTAAAATCAAAAACAGGTTAGATGGAGAAACCCTGTGCAAGTACTGGACAAGATCAGGCAAAGCAGCGGACCCAAGAGACATAATATATGCCTTGAAAAAAGCTAACCATAACCGCCATGAAGCAGCCTATGAGAACGACTCATCCAAAATGGCGGAACTAGCCAAGAACTACCACGATAACCTGCAAAGTCAGTACAGAGAGGTATCAGCGGAAGCAAGGGAAGAAAAGATAACAAAAACACTGAACTCAATCCACACCCGCACCACAGAGGGCCAGTACAACGACCTCAAGAAACCGATAGACCAGGAAGAGATAAGAAGCGCCCTGAAAGACGCAAAAAACAGCTCAGCCCCAGGTCTCGATGGAATCACATATGAACTATGGAAATCACTAAATGGACAATTCATAAACGGCACAAAACAGAACGATCAAGGGGGGAAGCAAAAAATAACATGCAACGTGATAGAGATGCTCCAACTAGTATACAATGACATAAAAGATCATGGACTAATAAATGAGTCACGTTTCGCGGAAGGGTGGATGTGCCCACTATACAAAAAGAATGATAGAACTGAAATCGCAAACTACCGTCCCATAACATGCCTGAATTCCGACTATAAACTGCTAACAAAAACCTTAGCAACGCGCCTTGCAAATGTAGTGACTGACCTGGTACACCCAAGCCAAGCTGGCTTCATCCCCGGAAGAAGTATAACTGACCAGACAAAACTGATAAGGATGATGATGCAATATGCGGAAGCAAAAGAAGAAAATGGGATAATAATTGCCCTAGACCAAGAGAAAGCGTACGACAAAATCGACCACGGCTACCTATGGAAAACTCTAGAGAAGTTTGGAATCCCCCAGCCCTTCATAAGCACCGTAAGGACCCTATATGAGAACACCGAAACAAAAATAATGATCAACGGAGTGCTAAGTGCACCCTGGAAGATCACAAGAGGAGTGAGACAGGGTGACCCCTTGTCCTGCCTTCTCTTCGACCTAGCAATTGAACCTTTGGCAGCAATGCTAAGGGAATCAAGCCTAAAGGGCTTCAACATCCCTGGCCTCAAGGAGAAATTAATAGCCAACCTTTTTGCAGACGATACAACGATCTTTCTATCAAGAGAAGACAACATTGAGACCCTAAACAAAATCCTAGACAACTGGTGCATTGCGTCAGCGGCAAAGTTCAACATCACCAAGACTGAGATCCTACCAATAGGCACAAAGAACTTCCGTCTAGAGATCCTAAAAGATAGGAAAATGAAACAGAATGACAAAGAGATACCTGAAAACATACACATTGTGGAAGAAGGTACAACAATCAGGATCCTGGGAGCATGGTTTGGGAACAATGCAGACCTAAGCGCTCCGTGGATGAACATACTGACAAAAGTTGACAGAAGTCTAACGAACTGGGAAAAAAGCCACCCATCTATGGAAGGAAGAAAACTTATTATGCAAATGGTAATAGCTGGAATGACGCAATACTTAACACAAGTACAGGGCATGCTCCCCCTCACTGAGAAGCTGCTAGCAAGGAGAGCAGTTAAGTTCATGTGGGCAGATAAAAACTCACTGATAAACATGGACACAATGTTCAGGCCCTTAAACGAAGGTGGAAGAGCACTGGTTGACATCCGGACGAGGAATAAAGCAATAGACGTCATGTGGCTAAAGTCCTACCTAAGGCTAGGACCTGAGAGGCCGAACTGGGCATATGTGGCAGATGCAATAATGACCAATAATGTACCAAAAACGGAAGAAAATGTCAGCGAGGATGTAAGAATATCACCTTTCTTACAAACATGGAAGATGAAGACATCCCCAGCAAAGGACGTGGGGCTCGACATTGTGAGCCTGCTCCGCACTGCAAAGGAATACAGTGTAAGACCTGAAGGAATCGCTTTCAGCAGAGAAATTATAAGAGGAATACCAATATGGTACCATTTCGCAGCAAACCAAAAAATAAGAAGACTAAACAGAGGGAAAACAGCTGAATGCCTAAGAACTAAACACAAAATAAGAACCATAGGCGAAACCAAAAGGCTAGCAACCCGAATACAAACCCAGTCACACCAGAACTCAGATGAATGTGAATGTAAAGATTGTATGGAAATTGAATACGAAAGAGGATGCCTCCACCCCCACTCCTGTGTCGAGAGAGCAAAAGTACTGATAGGCACCCTCCCAAGTAAATGGAACCCTCTGGCAACCCAACCGTATGACAATATAAGAACGGAAACCCAAAACCCTGATTCAAATGTAAGCAGGAGGGAATTTAACTTTGACCAAACCCAAAGCACGGTGATTCTAGAGTCAGACATCTTTTGTATTTTCACCACAGGTCCAAGATACGACGAAGTGTACGTACCCATGAGGAGTGACACTGCCCCACAACAAACCACTGCATATGGGGCAGGATGGATAAAAGATAAGTCCACAATAACGGCAGGAGTAGCTTTCCCCGGTAGGAACGCCCTAAACCAAGGTGCTAAATGGATAAGCCTCCAAACCACCAGCGGTGGAGAAAGTGCTCTGATACAAGTCCTCCTAGCTTTGCTAAGGGGAGGACTAAAACCCAACATAACAATCAACATAAGGGCAAAAGAAATAGTGGACACACTGACGAAGCACTTGGCCGCAAAAGAAGACATTGGTTTCCTAGACACCAGGAACGCAGGCCTTCTGAGGACAGTTATCGGGAGACTTAGAATGCACGCCGCAAAAATAACGCTGATAGACATAGCAGGGACCATAACGACGGAAGCAGAACAAATTGCGCAGGCACTAGCTAGTGAAGCTACTGAACACCCCCGCCCCTTTGTCCCTCCTCCAATCCCAACTGAACTCCATCTAACTGGAGCCAAACTTTCTAAGATTACACAAGCCACAGCCTATAAATGGATAAGAGCGCTAAAAGCACCGCTAGAAAGGCCCCGAACCAAGAAGATGCTAGAAAAAATAAGGAATGCCAGTCAGGTGGAGGGCAAAACCGCCCCGAGCGATAAACAGATATGGTTAAGCATAAGAAAAAAGGATCTCTCGAGACAAATGAGGATTTTTCTATGGAAGAGTGTGCACGACGCATACAAAGTAGGGTCGTTCTGGAACCGCCCAGGTATGAAACCTGAACTCAAGGCAAGGGCAACCTGTAGACACAATGGAGAGGAAAACTCTCTCGACCACATAATCACGAAATGCAAATGCCCAGGGCAGAAACATATATGGGACGCAGTGAAAGAACTGTGGTTAAAGAACAGGACAAACCATATCAGGGCACAGCATAAGCTCAATAATTGGTTGTCTAATGATAAACCAAAAAGACGAATTGGGGGCCTACTCACAGAGCCTCACACGACTCCACCAAATCATGATAATAGAATTGGCATACCTGATTTGGACGCTGCGATGCGAAAGAATAATACATAACGATGATAAGCCACATACAACCAAAGAGATCATGAACAGATGGTCTAAGGCAATGTCGAACAGAGCAGAGCTGGACATCAGACTAACTAACAAAAAGCTGAGGAAAAAAGCAATCCATATCGAGTCAGTCAAAGAGACATGGAAAGGAACCATATTCGAATCGGTAATCCAGCCAGACAAAAACAGAAACGTGGAAGCAGATGGGGTTTTAGTGGGTATTCAGCCAGAAAGCAGAACAGGAGTAGGGTAAGAACCCAAGGAGGCTGCAAGCCCCACACTTAGAGCGTAAATGCTTTTCCCCGCAGAGAAATAATGACGGCACAAACATCTAGTACATAACCTGGTTGTAACCCCAGGTGAAAGCCAGCGGGTGGGGAGAAAGCGCCAAGGGCGACAACTCCGCACTACTCAAACGCTACTCCAAAAAAAAAAAAAAAAAAAAAAAAAAAAAAAAAAAACATCTTTCTTTCAACTGTTTATATATCAGTATTGTCAGGGGACTTCCATTTTGGGACCTCCAGAGTTGTCCCAGGGCAGTCTGGAGATTTCCAGACTTCCATTTTGGGATGCTCTGGAGCTATTTCCATTTTGGGATCTCCAGAGTTATCCTGGAACAGTCCAGAGATTTCTGGACCTCCTCTGGGGTTAGGGTTTAGGCACGGTCATGCTGTACAGTATGTTCCCATGCCTCTGCACCTGCACCTGCACCTGATGCACCGCACCCTGGCAGAGGAGTCCTTAGACTTGTTCTCTTTAGATTCCCCTCTGCCAGGTAATTAGCTACACTTCCTGTTGTATGATACCATTCTAATACACTTTGGATTCCCCTCTGCCAGTTGCGTGACTTGAGTCCAGAAATCTCCAGACTGCCCCAGGACAATTCTGGAGGTCCCAAAATGGAGGTCCCCTGACATCACCCCCCCTCTAGAGTGTGACAACTTGACGTGCTGGAGTAGAACAGCTTCCAGACGGTCTGGTCAGTCAGAGAGATGGGGTAGATGCCCCAGATAGCCCGGGGTGCGCATGCGGTGGAACTTTCTGACAAGGGCTGGAGCATGGACGCCATTGGCGGACTCCCAGGAGATGTCTTCAATACCGTAGCCCTTCTACTTGACCTTGTACTGTAGCTTGTGGTGGAATAGACAGCTGTCCAAGATCTTCTTCACCTCATACTCCAGGCCTTCAGCAGTGAGGACTGGTGGCAGTGGCAGTGGCGCCTGTCATCCAGGTATGGGGTCGTCTGGGGCTGGCAAGAGCTTGACCACATTGAAGACCAGGTGCAGCTGGCACATTCCAGGAGGTAGGCGGAGGCAGTAAGCTAGGGGGCCCACCTGCTTTTCCACTACATACAGCCCCAGCTGGCAGTGGGACAGCTTCTTGGAGAGTCATGTGGTGGCAATGTCTGAGCCGTCCAGGTAAACACAATCTCTGGGCTTGTACGTGGGGATTGGAAGCTGTCCATGGTCATAGTATCAGGCCATGTTGTCCTTTGCCTTGGTCAGGGCTGCCTTAGCTTCCTCCTGGGCTTCATGC
>JAGGAU010008468.1:0-21055 GCA_017657275.1 Termitomyces sp. T108 | reverse complement strand
ACGGCAAGAGGGGGAGTATCTGGAAGAGGTGTCAAGGACATTGTAGTTGGGTTATGAGATATGTATATGACCTCTTTCGATCGCTTTATATAGACATTGCTACCTTATACTTGATTAACGTCATGTCGCGATCGCCAATCTAGGCATTTTACGTGTAACTTTCACCATTTCATAACCAAGTTCTGAAACCTTCATATCTTCATGCGTCAGTGTGTCTCATTATTGACTGCTACGACCACGTTCTATGCACTTGAAAAGACGGATGTGTAATCTTTAACACTACTTATTTAGGATCTATGTAACAATGGGATCAATGGATGACCCTGTGCTGCAAAAAATTATGTTTCCTTTTGACCCCGCTTAAGGCGGTACTTTTATGAAAACACCTGGCTTCACCCACATGGATCTTTTGTCTTTACTCGGCTGCGTTCAAATCAGACAGTCAAGGCGATTCCCAACTTTTCCCATTTCGCCTTGGTTCGCGGTGTCGCGCGTTCTGCATGTCCATTTAGCTTCTTAGAGTGGATGAGTATATGACATGCTCCCTCATTCGACAGTATAGTAGGGGTCTTGGTCGCCGACCCTGTGTGTCCTGCGTCCCTTGACTACATACGCATGTATGTATGTAGACCTGATCTGTCGCACTTTAGTGAAGCGAATATTGCCATCCTTGAATGTACATATATAAGAGAGGGCTTTTCCAGATACATTATCTCTAGGGCTTCCTTCTGGGCGACGAAATGGGCGATTTTGATAAGTTATTTGGTGTGTCCCTCGTTCTTCGAACCGATTGTTCAAACTTAGAGGTATTCAAGGTCCCCTACTCCTTGGCATCTTCCGTAGGGCCTTTTTTTTACTGAAATTAAGAGTATCATGTTCATTCAACATAAATCCAGTGAATACTTATCTGTATGGCATCATAATGCTACAGTATGTATCGTATCGTAATACCCGTAAGTTCCTCAACGGTATATCCGCGAGTTTTCACCAAGATTATACAGGAATAAGTGATACTTGGTGGATAAAGTACCCCCGTCACGATTGGCTTCGATATTGGACTTGCTGATTTATTCTTCAGATACACTACCGAAGTTCTATTTGTTATCAATACATTTCATTGTGCTGTGTAAGTCCCTCGTTCAGTTATCACATCGTTCTAACAACGAAAGATCCAGTTCTATTTATGTGGCTTGGAATTATTGGCAAGTATTGGGACATTTGAGTAATCAACCTGTCTGACCTCATTAGAAAAGTGTCAAAAGCTATGTCGATCCTGACGCCACCGGAGGTTCGTGACATGACTGTATTGCCGTCTCTTACTTGTCATCTATTCTATGTTATAGTCGGTTTCTGGGCCAATTCCGTGACATTGATATGTGTTGCCGTTATCGGCCTGATTGCTCACATTTTTTTGGCATACAGGTTTGTCTACATTGCAAGTTTTCTGCGCCTTGCTAATGCAACGTATAGATTCTATCGTTTAACAAAGAATGTCATTACATTCGGTGTATTCTTTGTCATATCTGTGACAGTTTTTGCCATATCGCTGGGCGCTAGCACAGTCAGCATTAAACATAATCTTACTCTCAATCAGATGTATGCTGGTCGTTCTAATTCCAACCCGCTTGTCTTGACAGTGCACACAGGATCTCTCATCAAAGTGATACGATTTTTGAAAATTTGGTCCTAGTTTCGCTCGTTCTACAGACCTTTCTTGAAGCCGGTCTTGCCGGTATGTTCGGTAATTGCTGATTGATCCAATGTCTAACTATCATGTTCCTCACATACAGTCGGTGTCGGCCGTGCTCTTTCACAGTGCAAACCTCCGTTCATGCCAGTTCCAAGACATTCGTCTTTGGCTCGTGTCTTTCGGGGATTTGTGCAGTCAGGGGCCGCTGTTTTCTTGTTTTCCTTTGCAGATTTAATCAGCTATTCCGCCGACCGAACAACAACTGTCTTTTTAATGTTCTCACTATCGATTGCTCCTTTATATTCCATTGTGTGTTTTCGCATCGTGGTTGATGTATCGTCTAACGTTGATTACAGCTCATTTTTGACACCCTTCTTACTCGCCGAGTCAGTCTCGGTTCTCCCGAGATTAACACTGTACCTGGAAATGTAAGTGTAACAATCATATATTGATAAATTCCTGATTTTTACCCGGTTTATGTGACAGGATCCTTCTGGCATTTGGCTTCCAACTATACCCAAAACTTCAGCTGCAGAGTCTGCGAGCAATCAAAACATCAGCCTCCGTAATATTCATGTCCAGACAGATGTTCTCTCAGATAGTGTCCGTCTCGGCACCAGCCAGCGTTCTCTTGATGGTGGATGTGACGACTTGAAAACTCCAAACGTATTTTGAATGATCTGGGGCTTAAGACCCGGAAATAAGTCTGCTAAAGTAATTTACATGTGTATTTCTGTTCAGTCAGAACCACCCCTCCTCTCAAAATTACAGAATATGAAGAGCGAGACAAGATTTTTAATCACTGTCGCTACTGGAGTTATCTTCGTTTTCATCATCATCGGTAGTGCTCTCATCATCACTTTCCTCATCGTTCGGCTTCTTCTTAACCGCACCACCGCGCATGACTGCCATTTGCCCTGCGATACTATCCTCATCAGGATCTGAAATTTCGTCCTCCGATTGATTGTCGTCATTAGGAAGTGTGGAGGCATCCTCAATCTTCAGCTATAAGAAGAGTCCTAGATATGTCACAAGTGATATAAGTCAAATATAATTCACGTACAGTAATTTCGCGAGAGGTATCCTCGTTGACAAAGCTATCACTGATAAGCTGCACTTTCCAAGTGAAGACACCGACATTCGGGGGGGCCTGGAACTGAATTTTGTAGGAGCGGTAGTCGCGCTCGTGATGAGGTTGGGCAAATGGAATATCGGTGATCCTCGTTGGAGGGACGACGATACGATTAGATTTCTCGTCTCCAAGCACTATCCACCACGATGGCTTGCGCTCCTAAACGTAGCAAACAGATTTAGACTAAAGATAGGGGGACAGGCAAGGTATGATTGCATACTCCGGGCCAATATGGTGCGTGAATCCAGCCAGGCAGTTGACTGTCTGGTGGAAGCTCTTCGGCTTCCTTTCGACTGACAAGGAACTCTTCGTCTTTTTCGTCATTCAGTCTAATACGACGCTTGGTTTCGTTAGCATCAAGCTTTTTTTCTTGTACGGTGGTTGAAAGGGGTGGAGATATCTTTAGCTTGACAACAAGGAACACAATCGATGAAGGGGTCACAACACGCTCGCCAATTACTGAAAAGTTTGTATGTAAGCAAGCAGGACAGAAAAGGAAGGAAAGTTGGCTGAGTGAATGACAATACCTTTGAAAACGGCATCAACGATTTCGATACGACCCCATTTTGCGAGTACTGTCTTTATGTCAAGGATTCTGATGTCATGTTTCTCAACGAGAGCTTGTTCGAATTCCCTCAGATCGGTAGCCTTGGGTGCAAGGGTCAAGACCTCGTCAAGTTTGATGCCAGGTAGTTGAGCGAAACGCATGCGTTCGGGTCCGGGGAGAAGAGCTTGTGTGATGTATGCATGTAATCTCATGACAGCCAATGAAGGAGAAAGCCAGTTGCGCGACGTCGCAATATTAAGAAGGGCATTAAGTAGCAAAGGGGTTTGAAGCAGCATTTTCCTTTGCTCTAGAAGAAAATGCATTTTAACAGACTGAAACAATCACAGAAAAACACATCAAAATTACCTCTTCGAAGGACAGAAGATTGGACATCGAGTCGCAACATATAAGCATAGAGTAAGATGATGCCCGTTCGCGTTGCTGCATCGTCTCCGCATACTTTTTTGACCTCCTGATACTTCGGACCGATTTTCTCTGCGATTTGTTTCTCGAGAGTGACCAACTCAGGTGTTAGTGCATATTTATGCGCTGAAAGTTCCCATTGAAAACCTTTGGCGAGAGTTCCGAGGACTTCTTCGAATGAAGCATCTTCCCTGAGGGCTTTAAAAAATGCAGCTGCAGACGAGGCATTGATTCCATCCTTGGTCTTTTGACGGCTACCGAACCACCAACGCCCCTATAGAACAATAGGGTCTTTGTCGAAGCAGAAATCTATGAATTGGACACGCACCACAAGAGCAGGGAGGGCCCCACCGAAAACAATACCGTAAAAACCAAGCACCCAGATGTTATTCTTTCCCTCAACAATCCATTTTGGAATGGCAATACCCATAGACACATCGATTCGGCCATCAGGATTTCCATACTTTTCGAGATTCTCTCGAACAGTTTCGTCAGTAAGGCTAAAGCGCAGTTATCAGAATAACAGACACATAAATCTGGAAAATACACACGATTTGTAGGCCTTGGTAATCTCAACGAAGCGGTTTTGTATGGCCTCGATTGTCATATTCGCAGTGGCCTTGACTTTGTCAGGATGACTTGAGAATAGGTCACCGAAAAAAGCTGAACGAGATTTATTAAAACGTACTAAAGTTTCGAAAGCTTCTTGTAATGCGATTTGATTTCTTTCTCAGCAGTCCCCTTGATGATCGGTGAGCACTGGTGAAGATGAGGAATTGTTCACAACTTACCACGCTGAGGCCCAATATTTCGAAGGGGTCATAGATTTTATTCTCCAGCTCTGCATTGGCAACCTTGTAGCCTACGAAACCCAATAAGGACCATCCAGCAATAAGGCAATAAGTCCTGGAGGTCGCTTATTAGCCAAGATGACGTGATTGGTAAGACTTGACCACACTTTCTGTTAAAAATCGGCTTCGAGGTGCCAATCCGTTGTCGTTGCTCGATACATGGTTGACATTGACAACCAGTGAGGGATCGTTCTGGACAAAATATGAATATGACTAGAGTCAAATGGTAGGTAGTGATTGAAGACCGTACTGGCAGGCCTAAAGGACATGAGAGTGGTCGGTACTAGAACTAGAGCAAGAAAGGTAAGAAGGAAGTAGGCAGCCATGTTCCCTGCCTCATCATAGTGGTACTGAGCCATAGCTGGCGCAGATCGGCAATTGGATGCAAAGCAGCAGCAGGTATGAAGCGCAAACGCTTTGGGGAGGGTATTGAAGAGAGAGCAAGAACTCGAAGGATGGTCGACGTGTTCGCTCTGCTAGTCTCGTGACCATCGCATGACAGGGATCTCGTCTCGTGACCCTCGAAATTGAAATTTCGACCACTGACGGCTGCATGCGTCTGAAGCTGCAAACCAAGCCTCCTCTACCCGAAGTCAAGGCTTGGTTCTCTCCACATCCTGACAATGTACCTGCTACTATTGCCGAGCTCAAGTACTTGATCTCGCGCCAAATTCCAGGAATATCAGGCAAGGATGTACTTTTGCTTCTTGACGACTTTGAACTCTTGGACGACAGTCCACTGGATGTGGTCAGAGACGGAGATTTAATCCTTGTTAAAGCGCTGTCTCAAGGTGCAGGCTCTTTTGGCAGTGAGGCACCGATGATTACTCTTAGTGCTAGTGCATGTATTGACAATTCCCAGTTTCATCGCGTGTCAATAAAAGAAAAAGAGCCTTGTCCATGACAAATCGACCTGTTCAGTCACCTGTAGTTGGGCCATTACCGAAGAGGAAGAAAAAGTCCGTTGTTGAACCGCTTACAGAGTTGTCGGATGATTCGGATGTGTCTTCTTCTTCCTCTTCATCGTCGTCGTCGTCCTCATCTTCATCCTCATCCACGTCCTCGTCATCGTCATCTTCTTCCACCTCCACCTCATCTTCATCCTCATCTGAGAATTCGCCACCTCTTACGGCAAAACTCCCAGAGGCTAAATCAGTACACCACATTGTGCAACCGTAAGTTTCTAGTTCAAATGCCATTTGTGCAAGCTATTCATGTCAATCCAAGCCAACATTTTGTACCACCTGGTCATGGAAAAACCAAAACACATAGCCGCAACCTTCGACGGCGTCTCAAGAAGAAGTGTGACAAGGCTATGCTTGCTCAATCCGCCGATCCTGCGTCAACTCCACCAAAAAGTTGTTCCGCTGCAAACATGGTATCGCTCGGGCCAAAACCTCAGTCAACCGCGGCGGACACTTCATTCGACGTCACGCAAGGAGACGAGCTCACGCGAGAAGATGGTCGCGATGCCGAGACGGAGCGACCAGCTGAAGGACCGCAGGGAGTGACAACCATGAACGTGGACGGGGGCAGGATCATGATGTCGACCTTGCGAAACAAGAATAAACGGAAGGGGTTCAAGCAGTCCATGAGTGCACCTTTACCGCCAAAAATAGTATTCGACGAAGACATTGAACCTGCTTCAAGGTCATCGCAGCAGCCAGCGCAAGATGTAGCTGGTCCTGAGGTTACTTCAGCGCGGCCGAGACTGATTCCGCCCTCGGAGAAGCAAGAACGGGGAGAGTTGCCTCCGAGGATGTTTGTGACCAGCGTGGACGTGGAGGAGGGCATATGGAGTAACAACCAACGCAAGAAGAAAAAGAAACAGAGGCAGAGGGAGCAGTATCACGAGGACACGACGATGCAGGAGGAAAACGTGCAACTCGACTATTCTGAGGGGGCCGTCAGTGATAACCTGGATTGGGACCGCGCAGAAAAAGGCTGGGACGAGTTTGTGACGATAACCGATGTTGGGCAGTTGGCCGCAGGTACATTGGTTGGGTGGAAGGTGTGTGTGTTTGCTCGTTACACACAAACGTCCTTGTTCACGAGCTTCTTCCAGGCCCTCGCGCTCAATCCCCTGACAGTCTCACCAGAAGTTATGCTTTCGCTGGCTTCGGTCGTTCGTCTTTCAGAGGGCGATGCTGAGCATCAAATGATTGTCATTAAACAGTATTCAAGACCAGGTGGCTCCAGTGTGTCATTTTCGCACCGGCTTGCTGGGCCCGAGGAAGGAGAAGAGGAGATGGTCGAAGAAGAGCACACTTGGGACGACATTTTGACATCGCAATGGAAGATTGTCAAACTCTAAAGTAGGGAATTGAATACATCATGTAATGTCAGTAAGGAGGTACTTTTGGTAGATATCAGTACAATGATGATACATGGAAATTAAGAAATGCCGGGGTAAGTATATGCAAGATCGGGGTACAACTTTATTTATCTAAGGAGGTACCTGTGAATGGTCTACCAAGATACCGCTTATCCGGTTGTACACTGCCTCAGGGTATTGTCTAAGAACAATGATCAGCCAAATGGGAACAACAGGTTCAAAAGGCGACTTGCCTTGCTTTCAGCCTCTCCAAAAGCGCAATTGCGCCATCCCGGTTTCCTGAACCAAGCTCTGCACGAACCATCGCCTCCCAAGTCGACGGCTACAAAGACTTAGATAAAAGTTTTCTACACCGTCAAGACACTCACTTCACGGTAGACGGGTGCACTCGGGTCCACAGGTACCGCCCTCGAGGGTGAATGTGGCGCATGGTTGTTCGGGGCAGCGACGCCTTCCGGTGGGTCCTCGAGAGACTCGAACAACTTGCGCGCCTCTTCAATCTTGTCAAGAATGGAGTAGCACTTGATCAAGGAGTTGGCGATATACGCGGTCATATGCACGCCCTCGAGGTGCATCTTGGTGAGATATTGGTTGATGAGGTCCTCTTCGCGGTGGACGGTAAAGACGCTGAACAAGGCCTCGTAGACAAGAGCATCGTGCGAAATGTCCATCGTGTGGAAGACCTCGAGAGCCTTGTCGAGGTTCTTGGCGGCACAGCCGTATGCGTTGATGAGAGCGGCATAGTGAGTGCTCTGCACCACCACACGCCTGTCGTTTTGGAGTTTTTGGAATGTAGATTCCATTTTTTCGAGATCGACGGGCTCGATAGAACCGTAGGCGTCGAGGAGCAGCTGTGGTCTCCGTGAGCAGGTGACGAAAACAACAACAGAATACGAACCTTGTATGTGTGCGCAGTTGGGGCAATCTTGGCCTTGATCAATTCTTGATAGAAATAAAGGACGCGTTCCCTGTCTGGTTTTGTCGTGGTATATAATTGCATCATGGTGTTGTACGGCGGGATACGACGTCTAAAGTTTGGAATTTGGGTCATCTCCGAAAAGAGCGCCTCGGCGGAATGAACATCACCGACGCGAGCACAAGCACTGATAACTATACCATATGTGACGCTTGATGGCGTGAGATGCATTTCTTTCATCTGCTTGAAGAGCTCCAGAGCGTATTCCGCTTTGCGTGCCTTGGACAGCTTGGAGATGATGTTGTTGTATAGATATTGGGTGGGAACGACACGATAAGTCTGCGATTCATGAAAGAGTTCGAGCGCATTGGAAGCGTCGTCTGTCGTGTCTTTGACGCTGAGTATGAGGGCTCCGTACGCTTCGGCATTGGGCACACCGCCGTTGGCGAAAATGCGCTTCCGGTGCTGGTGTGCGCTCTCGACGTCGCCTTGGTGCGCATAGGCGCCGATCATGGCATTTTCAACATCAAACCACCCTTTTGTTTGCGCCACCTTGTCGTTTTCGAGTGTCTGCAGCACGTTCTGGGCGACACCGTAGGTGAATTTCAAATCTTCCATGCGCCCAAAGCGGCCGAGCCATTCGAGGAGGAGGGCAAGCGCGGTGGGATTGGGAGACCGCCCACTCTCGACGGCCTTCTTGAACTGTGCAAACATGTCGTTCACAGTGACAGCATAGGTCTCGGGGACGGCTCCTTTGATTTGCTCATTGATTATTCTGGATAACAAATGATCCATTTTGAGCGGTTTCGGGGGTACGTCGGAAGCATAGCCCGAGTCTGCGCCGCTGGTTTCTGAAGCCGAGTCTTTGACGGGGTTTTCGATAGTCAAAAGATATTGGTCCATGTTATGGAGGGCATCCATGAAACCAGTTTGCTTGATGAGCGACACCATGCCGCCAGGACCGAGGCGTTGACAGAGCTGATCAATGACGGTTCGGACGAGGTCCTTGTCCATATTCTCAAAGTCAATGGTAAAAGCGGCCAAGTCGTGAATGACAGATTCGAGACCCTGGTAAGCAAAGTTGGGAACGGCAATTTGTGGGTGGTCCTCGCTTTTGGATAGGCTCTCGAACGAGCTGGCCGCCATGAGAAGCAGCTCCCAGTCACGACGAGTCATGCTTGAAACAGGCAGATTTTTGGATGCGCGGGAAAGAGCGTATGACTGGAGGAAAAAGGGGACAAAGCTAGGTGGCTGGGAGATGCGAAGTTCGACGGCACAGCGGGCGAGTTCCATGGAGATGGAATATGGAAAGTCGCCTTGGGAAATCTCGTAGAGCTTGTCGGTAAACTTGAGCTGCATTTCCTGGACGTTGGAGAGTGGAGGGGCCCGGTGCTTGTATGGGCCTGATACAGACCTGGTGAACTCGCCCATGTACGCAGTCACGAGACGGACGGCCTTTTCATACATCTTGCGTTCAAGGTACGCGGTGGAGATCTCTGCGACAAGATTGAGACGGTGCTTGAGTCCGAAATCGGTGGTATTGATGACGTCTGCGACCAGCCACTCGAGGGTGTGACTGTATTTGTCATCGTCCATAGATTGCAGACAAGCCATGTTTGCGGAATAGACGATGGCGCGTTGGCCATCACGAATGAGTGTTGGATCGTCGCGTGCCCTGATGTTGTAGAGACGGTTGAGGTCTTCGATCATGTGCTTTACGGCGAGGGCATCGAGGATGACGTCCCAGGCGACGTCGTCGGGTTTTGTGACGACGCCTGCTGGTTGGAAGGGGTCCTTGAAGGAGGAAGGGCTTTGGGCAAGAAGCCTTTCGAACCAAACGAGAGCAGTTTGCACGTCGCCAATGTGGCAGAAGCCGGTGATGACAGTGGTAAAGGTGGCGGAAGAGACAGGGGGAGGGTCGACGACGACGTTGTGCTGGAGATTGTCAGTGTTTGCCTGCAACATTTGGTCGACAAGGGCGACGGCCTTGTCGGGTCTGTCGTTGCGAAAGTGAGTTTCGATCATTTGGTTCCAGACGAGGAGGTTGAGACGGTTGGGGTTGGAAGTGTCTCGATCCCAGGAAAGATGGAGTTTTCCGGATTGGAGAGCAGCTCTGTACTCTGAAAAGATCTCGTCGGCACCCGCAAACTGGCCTGCGTTTGTGTAGACGCGAATCATCTCGAGGAACATGTTGGGATTGGGAAAGAAATCATCGCGGTTCTCAAACTGGGCCCAGATATGGATTGCGGCATCAATGTTGGAGTGGATGGCACACGAGCGGATGAGGGAGGTGTAGGTGTAGCCGTGTAGAGACTTGTTGCCGCCGATGGAGAGGAGAGTCTCGAAAAGAGACATTGCAGTGTTGAAATTGTTTTCGCTGCGAAGGACATCGATGCGCTTGCGGTCGGCTTGGTGGGCGGCGGGCTGGGATTAGCCAATGAGGGTGCGATGTTTGATGCGGCGTTCGAGGGCAGTGATGGCCGAGTGGACTTCGTGGTCGCGGGCGGTGAGGCAGTCGATGAGGGTGACGTAGGTGACGGCGTTGGGGAGGAGGGAATGGCGGAGCATGTCGTTGTAGGTTTCGAGCATGAGGTCGAGGGGTTCACCGGGACGACGGGTGGCCTGGAGGGCCTGGAGGGCGGCATTGAACTCGCGGACGCTGGGATTGACGACGGACTGGCGGAACTCGCGGACGACCTCGGCCGCGTGGGCAGAGTTGCCACTGAGGCGAGCATTGAGAAGACGTTTTGCAGCATGAGAGACGGTTTTCTGAGGGGGAGGGGGGGACTGGGGGTCCTGTGGGGACTGTGACTGGGGGTCCTGTGACTGCGACTGGGGGGACTGGGGTTCCTGTGACTGCGGGTCCTGCGACCGCGGCTCCTGCGACTCCTGCTTCTGCGACTCCTCCTGCGTGTCTGTGGCAAAGGCGTGACGGGCACGTGCATGGAGCTGGACGACCTTGAGGACGCTGGGACGCGCTGGGATGGAGTTGCTGCGGATGCGGGCCGAGACGGGGGCGCGGCGGGGCGGCTGGTCGTCCTGGTCGTCAAAGACGCCGTCGTGGGCCGGGAGGACTGGGTTTGCCTGGGTGACTGCACGTGCGGGGCCCTAAACAGAGTCAGCGGGGCACAGAGACAGGACAAGGGACAGACAGTGAAGCGGGCACTGCCCCCCGAGTTGCCGCGGTGGGAGCTGCCGGGACAGGGCGACTGGTGGAGGACATTGCGGATGGGCTTGATCGACGAGACCGCGCGGCTCGTCGAGTGCAGAATCTGCGTCGCCACCTTGGGCAGCATCGCAGCACGCTGGACGAGCTGCAATTTTTCGTTTTATTCCCGGATCAACCCGGGTATTACATAATACTCTTTGTAGCAACCGTGCTCACGGCCACTGCGTCCGCCCTGGCTGCCGTCTGCAGTTTGTGGTACTGCGCACGTCAGCTTGGCCAATAAAATCCATTTGAATTTACCTTGCACACCGCGCCCCAGTCAGTCAGTTCCCCAAGCGCGTCCAGTCCCACCAGCGTCCCGGCAATCCCCGCCCCGCTCCCCCCGTCCATGCCCACCACCACCACCGCCCGCGTCTCCTCAGACACCCCGTACCGCCGCAGGCCCTCGCTGATGTTGTTCGTCGGGTTCAGCGCCCACAGCACCTCCGTCTCCACCGATCGCGTCCGCAGCGCCCCCTGCGACTCGGCCAGCAGCGCCTGGTAGATCGCCGTCTGTAGATGTAATCGACTTGTAATCTACGTAGCCGTAAGCCTCGTCGCTATCCACGCAGAGATCGCACCAACAAGCCTCGCGTCAATGTACCCAATCCCCGCCCCCTCTCCAATCTGCTTGCGTATCTCCCCCGCGTTCGTCACATCCCTGTACAGCGCGACGTGCACCTCTCTGCCAAATTGAGCAAATCCATACGTCTCCATCAATGTTCGGGCGAGATCTTGTCTTGATAACATAAGCAACCATTTATACTGACACGTCGCGTGCGCCGCCTAGCCGCCATGCGTTTCCTGCCCATCGTCCTGTTCGTCCTCGCCTCGGCTGCCGTCCCCATCCACTCCCAATCCATCCTCCTCTCTCCAGACTCCTTTGCACAGACTGCTCAAGGTCTCTGGTTCATCGAGTTCTTTTCCCCCTACTGTCCCCACTGCCGCAATTTCGCCCCCACATGGGATCAGCTCGTCGCTGAATCAAACTACCCTTTTCTCAATTTCGCCCAGGTAGACTGCACCGTACACGGAGGTCTGTTCCTCACATCTCCTTCATCCCCTCTCTCATTCACGTTATTAGATCTCTGTGACGCCCACCATGTACGCGGTTACCCGACTCTCAGCATGTACAGCAACGGCGAAAAGCTCGCCGACTTCTCAGCTTCCCGTAATCTCCCCGTTCTCCAGGCCTTTATCGACAAGCACTCTCCCCCTCCCGTCCCCAAGCCCAACTCGGATGGCCAGGTTCTCTCTCTCACAGACAAGTCCTTTGCCTCTACGCTTGCCCAAGGTCCCATGTTTGTCAAGTTTTACGCCCCATGGTGTGGCCACTGCAAAAAACTCGCTCCCGTCTGGGAGCAACTTGCCCATGCAATGAAGGACAAGCTAAACATTGTTCAAGTAGATTGTGAAGCAAACTCGGCCCTCTGCAACGCACACAACGTCCAGGGGTACCCCACCCTCGTCTACATGTCCACTGACGGCATCAACACCGAGTACAACGGCGGCCGCAAGCTCGATCAACTCACGACATTTGCAGACAATGCTGCTTCCGCCGGACTCCATCCTATCCAGTCCTCGGAACTAGAGTCCTTGATTGCTCAACACCGCGTCATGTATCTCCTCGTCCACTCGGACAGTGCTATCCTCGTACGTACGTCGTCTACATGTCCGTGACACCAACTCACATCCCGCCAGGATACTGCCGCCCGCGCTGCCGCCATCCTCCTCGGCTCGCCTGCCGTCTTTACCGTCTCCGACCCCGCCCTCCTCGCCCGGTTCAGCATACCCCAGACAAGCACATGGGCACTTCTCGCGTTCAAAGACCACGACGTCCATGTCCCCACTGCCGTCCTCCATGAACACGCCGTCCCTCCACAAAACGCGATCCGCAAGTGGTTCCTCGACAATCGTCTCCCGACTGCCCTTGAGCTCACCCAGGACACCTTCCAGGGCGTCATGAACGCCCCCCAGTCACCCCTCGTGGTCATTGCAGCCGTCACACCAGAGAACAGCGACAAGGTCGCCGAGCGTATCCGGGACGTGAGCAAGAGATGGCGACTCAGGACAAAGGGCACCGGTCTCGCTGGCGGCAGGGAGGTCGTCTGGGCTTGGATGGACGCTGAAAAGTGGAAGGATTGGATGAAGCGCATGTATGGAATCGTGGTTGAACAAGACGCCGATGAGTATGACGTCCCAATTGTCGTTGCGGATCACAAGGTGAGGTTTGTTCGTGTCGAGGCCGAATGTGCTCATGGATTGTCTGCAGAGGCTCGTGTATTACGATCGTGATCCCGCGAATAGGAAACTCAAGGTTTCGTCGAGCAAGGGCCTCTTTGAGGCTGTAGAAGCCGCCGCTGCAGGCAAGCTGCCGTACAAGCACTCTGAGAATGTCGTCGAGCGAGTTGCCAGAGTGCGTCTCTGTGCTCTTCGTTGTTCCTGATTACTCATTGCTCTCTAGTACTTGAACACAAAGATGGTGAATCTTCAGACGTATGTTGTGACCCACCCGTGGCGCACCGCGTTTTTCCTATGCATGGTCTTTGTGGGCGTCTTCTTTGTACTCAAACGGCTGCTCGCGGATGATCATGGTGACTATAGAAAAGTAGACCGGTTAGATTGAAATGTAGTTTTAATTTACAACTGTTTATTACATCAACAATTAAATTATGAATTTTCCGCGCGAGGGGGGACAAGGAATAATGCACCGACTACCATCCACGTTTGCCGTCCAAGTCCGGTTCAAGTCCACCTCGCCGTACGGCAGAACTCACGTATGGAAACGCCGCCCACCCGTTCTTCCCAACCCGGTTGTGCCCAAGTTTCCTCAGCTCGTCGTTCGCTCTGACGGCACCTCGTTTACGCACTGGACAACCTCGCCCCGTTCTACCATACGCCTCACGCGGGACACTACTAATAATCCGGTGTGGAACACCGGCACGTGGTCCAATGCTCGTGGCGTCGAGGAGGAGATGTCCATGACTGGCCGGTTGGGTCGGTTCAATAGGAGGTTTGAGGAGATTGGCAAAGACGCTGCTAGTAATGACTGGATGGACGACCTTGTGTCGTCTGGAGTCGGTTCGGGCGGGGAGATTTGGACTGGTCCGGTGGTTAGAAAGAAGAAGGAAAAACAGTAGCTTGGTGAGTGTGTTCCGTTTTTTTTGGTAGTAGTAGCTGACGCTCCTCTCTCACCACAAGGCCTTTGTGACGAGCAGTTTAAAAGTTGATACATTGTAGTCTCGTAATAATGAGTTGTAGACACTCGAGTTTGTGCACGCCTATCATCATGTCCACCACACAAACAGACGTGGTTTTTGTCGATACCCTTTGCCTATCTGCAGATGTTGGTCCAGACTGCTGGGGCAAGACACGTCCACAGCCCGTCCAGGTTTCCGTCTACCTCCATCTCCAGCCGTCCTTCTTGGACGTGTCTGGAAAATCCGACAATGTCCTGGACTCAGTACACTACGGCCACCTGTGCAAAGCCATCTCGAGCAAAGTCGGAGGATCCTCGTTTCGTGGCGTCGACAGCCTCGTCTCTGTCGTCAGCAAGGAAGCATACACCCTCGCGGGACCCGCCGCACAGCAAGTCCGAGTAGTCGTCGACCTGCCCAAGCAAATCTTGCTTGCGGAAAACTTTTCTGTCGACATCACGACATCCGCATCGTCGACTTTGCGGAGTGTGTGCATTCGAGACCTCGTTCTTCCCGTCGTCATTGGTGTGAATCCGCCAGAGCGTGAGGCGAAGCAAAGAGTAATCACAAACATCACGTTCCGTGAACGGCCCACTGCAGATCAACGTCCTTTGCTGGACTATCCCGCTATCGTAGCGGAAATAGTCAAAGTACGTCGTGTTTTAGCCTTGTGCCAGTTTATATCGACTCACTTTTTCGCCCGTCGCAAGAACATGGAGCAATCATCTTATCTCACGCTAGAAAAATTCGTCTTGGAGATCGTACGCACAGCGTGCCTCCTCGCGTCTGACGACCTTGACTATGTTACTGTACGATCGCAGAAACCCAGTGCATTGAGCTTTGCTCACTCATCCGGTGTTGAAATCACAAGGCGAAGAGTAGATTTTTTGTAGCCAGGTATGGTTCATGTACTTCAGCAAGAAACCTTTTCAAGCATAGCTACGCTCGGATCCTTCAGAGTTCATACAACCTGTCATTAACGTGCTGCTACTAATACCCATCACTCTATTGGTACCACTTTTCCCTCAGCTTCTTTCTTTGTACCATGGGCTTTGTAAAAATGATTGCCAGCGCCAGTCCACTGACGGTGAGCACCAATTGTGCCTTGTTAAAGTTTTCGTTGAGAACATCAAACGTATTCGATGGCGTGACTCGTGTCAAAAACATGTCCAGGCCATAGGCAAAAACCAAAGACGTGGATTCTAACAGAGTGGACGACGTTACTATTCGTTGAACGTTGGCCACCTGCAAACAACAATAAATTGTAAATCAAGACAGAAACAAAGATACAGACCTCGTAGTTGTGTGAAAGTACTCGTCGAGGGTCAGACGCCAGAACAGGCTCATAAGAAACAAGGAATTCTTCCTGCTCTTGGGCAGTGACTTTGCGGTGGGGCCGCCGAGGATTCAGAAGATGACGCTGGATCGATGCGATTTGGTGAGTTCGACTTGCCACTGACAAAACATGAGCGAAATACAAAATGTTCACTCAGAAATATACCAATTAAATCTCTGACGGTTATGCCAAACTTGGTTGAAGTAGGCGAAAAAGCAGTGATAGCATGAGGAAGAAGGTATGCTTGCTCATAGGCGTGGATATGAATGGCGTCGTTTGCGAAAGATGTCATGTCGGAACTAGAGGTAGAAGGACCGTGATTACTTTCCATCCAAACCAAAGCGTAAAATCACAGCATACCTTCTAGTCTTCTCGTCTATCCCGCTGCCCTCGTACAATTCTACACTGACCAGTCTCCATCCTTTTGATAGTCCCACGCCTGCCCAGTCAGGATCATAATACTGATATACCAACCAGTTTTCCACTAGCATCGCTTTGACGTCACATGAATCTTTACCAGCAACCTTTTTCTTATTGGGTAGAGCAGGTAGAGACGCCTCATAAATTATCGTGCCTTTCACCCCGTCCACGATATACAAGCCACAAGTTTTGCCTTTTTTCATGGATGGAGTTGCAGACGCAGGCGCAGTCAGCAGAATGAATAAGCTGGGGTTCAGATACTTGTACAGCGTTGTACGATTTCCAAGTACTTTTCCGAGTGAGGCTACTGGCCCACGAATTTGAGGTATCATCGTCTTTATTACCTCGTCCGGCGGCAATCCAAGTGTCCAGGTGGCGTAAGCCACGAAACCTCGCTCCCCATCATGACCTTCAGCACCGTGTTCTCCGGCATGGTGTGGGGCAATCGAATGGCCTAGGACGCGTGTGACGCCGTCTGCAGCCGTGCGGAGTGGGAAGTGCAACGATGGCTGAAGATCGCGGAGCGTTACACGAGTAGAAGGCGTGGACGGATACAGATAAACTTGAAGAAACTCGTCGAGCAGCAAAACAGATGTTGCGTGTTTTTTCGCTGAGTCAGGTGAAGGTGAGAGGAGGTAAGCTTCGACTACAGGACCAGGGACTATGTCGAAGCCTTGAAGAAGACCATTAGAGTCTTCTTGGAATACACTGGTGTCGGCATTGGTAGCGGAAGCTCCAGTGAAGGCGTCAATATGAAAGATGACAGTGTCAACAAGAGTCTAGCCCCAAGTTAGCGCAACCTATCGATGA
The DNA here is from genome assembly GCA_017657275.1 of Termitomyces sp. T108. Classification (NCBI taxonomy): domain Eukaryota; kingdom Fungi; phylum Basidiomycota; class Agaricomycetes; order Agaricales; family Lyophyllaceae; genus Termitomyces; species Termitomyces sp. T108. The sequence goes on along the minus strand of JAGGAU010008468.1, from coordinate 4,190 downwards.
CAGTTCACATTGATTACACACGTTCTCTGCACGTCGCTGTGCCACAATGACTACCTCTGGGCCCTTGATTTCCTGTTCTCCTCTTGCGTCCTCGGGTTCGAAAATGAACATCTTAACCGGCATAATACTTGCACCAACCTCTGCAGCCCAGCCAAGCCCAAGTATGCGGCTCCAAACAATACGACCAGTGCTCGAGTCTATTCCGAAAATCTTTCCTTGTGCTGTGGCAACGACGATAATCTGAGTCAGGCCAAACGTATTACGAATAGGATATCCTTCTGTGGAAGAGGCCAGTGAAGATGCGGAAACGGAAGTTGTAAAGGCATAAGACCCAGTTACAAATCGTCGAAGGAATCCATGTAGGTATTGTGGAAAATTCTACAAAACGTCGAAGAAGTCTTATCATCGACGCGAATCGAGATGTAAGTACCTTTGCATCATTTGTATGTCTTAACATTCTCTCGAAGAAACCCTCCTCGTCGTTTCTCCCGGCCACCCCACTTCTCTGACCTTCAGGAAGTTGGACGAACTCGGAGAGTACGACGGCAGCAAGTGCCTCTTCCCGAGTCCAAAGCTCTGTTGAATTATGAGCAAGTTTCCAGAGCTGGACAGTTCCACTAGTAGTGGTGAAAAGCATGGAGGTTGAGCATGATAAGGCCGCCTGGAAGCACATAAGAAATGCGGTGACGACTACAAGAAGGTATACATACATGGGCTATAATTCCGTGAGTGCGGGTGTCAAAAGCGACCTCAAAGGCAGCGTTGTTTAGTTTATGATGGGTGCCAGGCACGGGAGTAGAGGTCAGTGTTTCTACGTTTATTTTCTACGGGAGCCTGTGTCATTAAGCTTGCTTCGAAGGAACAGGCAAGACATGAGGGGACGAACATTGATTTTATGGGACCAATATACTCGTCCAATAAGAATCTCTCCGGCTTTCTCACCGAGAGCGCCGACCCAAGCGGATTCTGTCGTGTCCTCATTGTCTTTTCCCGGGTTCGACATGTGAGAGGCAAGTGTCCCGATTCCCACTACATTGTCACCTTCGAGGCTAAGGAGAGTGGCCGACCCATCATCAGCAACTACTACTGTGCTGCCAGACACTGAAAGTCCGACATCTAAGATGCGTTCATAGGCAATCAAAGGTTGGACATTGTGCTCGAAGACGACAGAATCAGGCTTTGCATCAAGCTCAGGTGTGAGTTTGAATGATTTAAGTAGGCCATGTTCGATCCATACAACGTGGGGGCGGATGATTTCAGATGTCGAACTAGAGAGCACGATGTAGTTCTGTAAGTGTTTGACATTTGATGGCACTTGTCGGGAGTGGAGGACAGAACCAGTCTGCGGTTCGAGAACGGTAACGTGAAGATTCAAAGTTGTACCCGATCTTGTGAATGCGATGGCGAATAGAGCAGAAGAAGTGAACACGAGATTTGTAAGAATGATCGATTCACTGTTAAAAGGTCAAGGGATTTTCCCATGAAAAAGAACGGAACATACGTTTGACTTGCCCAGGTCCATTGCACATCACCGGTGAGAGTATCAATGCGCCGCACGACATGTCCATCAGTCAACACATATGACTCGCCACTATTGCCAAATGTAACATGTGTCCCAAGATAGAGATGCTCTGTATTATGGCCAGACTCCGGTGCATGCAAACACCTTTCAAAATGCAGAACTCCCGTTACACTGTCAAAGACGCGAAAGATAGCTCCTCCGGGGCCAGAGAGCGTCACCAGAGCTGGCACTTTTTGTAAACAAAACAGTTAGTTGGCAAGAAAAGGAGGACTCACAACTTGAATGTGGGTAATATCCTACTATCCGGTCATCTGCTTCGAATAAATATCTCCAGGCTGTTTCAACATCAGTTCAGATAGACAACTAGATTCTATGTAACACATACCAACGCTGCCATCCTTTGGATTCAACGCTGCAAGCACGTTGTTAGCCGTTGCAGTATAGATTATATTCGAATTTGGAACAGAATTGAACTGATAGAAAGAAGGAGCCGTCGCGGGGGTCGCGACGAGGGGTACACCGACAAGGAACTTATGCCAGTCGACAACACCAACATCAGACTCGTGGATTGCTCTGATGAAAGGTGCTGTGAGTAACAGTGTTGCACAGAGGCACGTCTGCAGCAACGACCTCATTAGTTATGGAAAGCGAGGATCAGCCCACGTGATCTGATATGAGGTGGCTGAATCATGTATGACTTCGTGCACGTGATCTGATTTTGCAAGGCTTAAGATCCAAGTACTCAAATACTCAAGTACTCAATTAAGAGTAGAATTTTACCCCCACTATGTCTGACGACGAGGCTACGCCTTCAGTAAGCAAGAACAAGTCCCATAGAAAAGATAAGCGTGCGTAGAAGACTTTATAATGGTTTTAGTAGACTCATGGACGCTTTAGCATGGGACACCGACGATATTGACCAGTGAGTTCAAATTTTTCCCATTGCGACCCAGAGCTAACAACTGGTCGCAGCGTAAGCTCAATGACATACACATTGAATAATTCATGAATCCCACATCTCTAGTGGAAAATTGACCCGTTTGAAGCGAAGGATAACAAAGGGGGAAACTTTACAGAAGAGTCGTCCTTTGCTACTCTTTTCCCGAAGTATCGGGAAAAATACTTGCGAGAAGTGTGGAGTGCAGTAACGCGGGCTTTGGATGCTTATGTATGTTGCCAGCTGGCCATCCTGTCTTCACTCATTCAAATTCATAACAGGGTATTTTGTGTACACTAGATTTGGTCCACGGTTCAATGTCTGTTCGAACAACGCGAAAAACCTATGACCCATATATCATTCTCAAAGCACGAGATCTAATTAAACTTCTCGCTCGAGGAGTTTCAGTGATGCAAGCCGTGAAAATTCTAGATGACACAGTCGCATGCGATATTATAAAAATCGGAAGCCTGGTGCGGAATAAGGAGAGGTTTGTCAAACGACGGCAGAGGATAATAGGGCCAGATGGTAGTACGCTAAAGGTACATGTCCTTGTTATCTGTTATCTTTCACATCTTTACGATGACATTGCCTATAGGCGATTGAGTTGCTCACTCAATGTTATGTCCTGGTGCAAGGAAGTACAGTCAGTGTGATGGGGCCGTATAAATCGCTGAAGGAGGTTCGGCGGATAGTTCTCGACTGCATGAAGAATATTCACCCCATATACCGGATAAAAGTGGGTCTCTTTCACTTTCTTACCAACTGTCTGTAATTTTCATGTTCACAGGAATTAATGATCAGACGTGAACTTGCTAAGGATCCTAAGCTCGCTACAGAGTCTTGGGATCGTTTTCTTCCGCAATTCCGCAAACGACACTTGAAAACGTCAGAGAAGACGGCGAAGAAGAACGAGGCTCTAGCACAGAAGACAGAGGCACGGAAAGCAGCAGGGCTTGAAGCACTGCCAACGAAACCAGCAAAGAAAGTGTACACACCTTTCCCGCCTGCACAGCTTCCTCGCAAAGTCTGTCCCTTTTTGTTGTGAAACGGACTAGTCTGATAAACAGTTTTGCAGGTTGATCTACAACTTGAGTCTGGAGAGTATTTCCTCAAGGCCAACGAGAAACAGGCCCGCGAATCAGAAAAAAAGAAACAAAAGGTGAAACGAAGTTTATTTGATGTTCTAGTGTTGTGTTAATCTCGCTTCTAGCAAGCGGAAATTACAGCAAAGCGCCAAGAGGCGCATGCCGCGGTGTTTGTTGCACCTGCTGAGAAGGCAGCTCCTACCATCGAAGAAAAACGGCGCAAAAAACGGAAGGCGATAGAGGAAGAGATGGATGATGAAGAGCAGCCGAGTCCAGAGAAGACGAAAAAGAAATTCTGCAACACAGGGTCATTCATTGATCACAAGAAGGCCAAATTGTTATAGAACCTAAATAAGTAGTGTTAAAGATTACACATCCATCTTTTTTAAAGTGCATAGAAAGTGGCCGTAGCAGTCAATAATCGGACACACTGACGCATGAAGATATGAAGGTTCCAGAACTTGGTTATGAACTGGTGAAAGTTACACGTAAAATGCCTAGATTGGCGATCGCGACATGACGTTAATCAAGTATAAGGTAGCAGCAATGTCTATATAAAGCGATCAAAAGAGGTCATATACATATCTCATAACCCAACTACAATGTCCTTGACACCTCTTCCAGATACTCCCCCTCTTGCCGT
>JAGGAU010008467.1:0-21160 GCA_017657275.1 Termitomyces sp. T108 | reverse complement strand
GCGGTGACGACAGAGGTGATGAGTGCACAGAGGCCTTCGAAAAAGCTCATGTCCCTTGGAACTCGCTTTTACGCCGAGTATGGTTGCTGGATTTTTTTAAACTTGTCTATTTTCGGAATCAAAGACATTGTCAATGCGGGTTATGGTCGTCGACACATTCACCGAACAGACTCGTCTTCTATCGATCGCGAGAATATACCTACCGCTTTCTGAAACAAGGTAAGTCATTCTGATTGCCAAGTATCGATACACCTTCTCAACTTCCAGGTCATTGATTTCACCGTCGTTGTTGACCTCAATGATAATGACAAGATCAACATGGTCGATCAACAAAAGGGAAAAGATCTGCCAAGCTGGCACAGTGCCTATTGTTGTGTAACAGATCACAGGATCACACCTTGGCTTATTAACACTCGCACACTCTTGTGAATGCTTCAAACGCTTTTCCATGGTGTCCACCATGTCATTCGCTGGAATGTAACTCGGTCGTAATCTTATACTTGCTACGTGTACATTTTCTCAACGGTTATAAATCAATGACGAGTAATCTTTTACCACCTCCCGTTACTTTTGGCATGGGGTGAGAAACCACTGGATAATGACCATTGACTATAAAAGGCGTCGTTTTGGGCTTGTAGGAAACCGCCTGTTTGAATGATGCCACTCAGGAATCTTTATAGTATTGCTGCCCCAGTACTGCTGAACCTTCGGTGCATGCAAAAGCCATGTCGCCGTATGTTCCAAACGACCACTGCCATGTTACAGGCGCCCATGGCTCAGTCTAGTTCACCATTGGCTCCACTAGGCGTTAGCGCTGCGATCCAGGCAGCCGCTGATCCAAAAGTAGTGCCACGGCCTAAGATACTCGAGGAGTTCTCTCTCAAAGATCGAGTAGGAATCGTGTCTGGCGGGAATCGTGGTCTTGGCCTGGAGATGGCTCTCACATTATGCGAATTAGGAGCGCGGGCGATTTACTGTTTTGACCTGCCTTCAGAACCATCGAAGGAGTGGAAGAGTACCGAGTACTTTGTGAAGAGATTAGGTGGTCGGATTGAGTATGTGTCGGCTGATGTGCGAGACCAGAAAGGAATGTGGGATAAGGTGAAAGCTATTGGAGACAAAGAGGGAAGAATGGACGTGTGTATCACGGCCGCAGGTATCGCTCCTAAGGTTATTAGGAAGGCTATCGATTACCCTGAAGGTCCTTACCAAGAGGTATGTTTTGGTCTCTTGAAAATGGTAGAAAGAGATTCAGGCATCAAAGATCATCGATACCAATGTAAGCGGGTCACTATATACGGCCCAAGCTGCGGGACAGCAGATGCTTCGATTCGGCAATTCAGGGAGTATCATCTTGATCTCATCGATTGCTGGACATGAGAGTATAAAAGTAAGTTTTCAAATCAAATGACAGGCTAGTGCTGACCGAGAGTGTTCAGGTAGACGATACAGTTGCATACGGTGCAAGCAAGTCAGCCGTGCTTCAGATGACAAGGAGCATGGCATGTGAACTCGGAAGTCGAGGGATCCGCGTGAATTCAATTTCTCCAGGAGTCATCCGTAGCCCGTTTGTGTTCATTTCCTGTTTTCGGGCTTGAGCTGAAACCATTGACCTACTAGAATGACAGAAGAATTACTGAAGCAACCGGGGACGTTGGAGAGGTGCTCTGATTGGGCACCAATGGGCCGCGTTGGTCAGTCAGACGAACTTCGAGGCGTTGTCGCGTGGTTGGCGAGTGATGCATCTAGTTTCTGCACCGGAAGCAAGTGAGTAGCGCTCATCAACATTCTATTCTGATGACCGACAAGTCTCGTTAGCATCTTTGTTAGTGGTGGGCTTCAGGCATGGTAATGGCAATCATGAAACCGAGAAAGGAGTCAAAAGCTAAAGGACATATGCATAAAGTTCGGCGACCCGGTAGATTATCGTACTGTTTTGCCAAATGTTTCCTACAGAAAGTAATGCCAACGTTCTTCTTTTTTGTATTCAAGTTTTCAACGCGAATGGAAATTATCTCCTGGTACGCAATCATCGGGGTGTTTGGAAGACTGCACGAATCATAGAATAAAATGAAAGTTCCGCTGCCCAATAGTATACCCATGAGTTGCCCGGCGAGTTATCACAGTCACTTCTGGCACTGTAAAGTATTGACATAAGTACAAAAAGAAACCTGTTATACCACTTCCGTGTGGTGTTTCACCAAGAAAATATGTAAGCATTCTCTCTTGTTCAAAGACTTTTTTCTCCAGAAAAAGGCACTTCAGAAATGGTATAACAGCTTTCTTTTACACTTTTCCCAATGGAAACACCTTCTGGTGCCAGCAGTGCTATTGTCTCAAACATTTTTTCTAAGAAATATGTTAAGTTAAAATGTGAGTTTTTGTGCAACCAATATGAGAGTCAGAGTCGTGACAATCATGTGGGTGAGTCCTAGAGAGAAGGAGGCAGGTGAGACTTGTCTCTCCAGAGAACTCTCACCTTGACAACCTCTCTCTAGGTAAGTCCAACCGCTGACAAGGAGAGAACACTCTATTAACAAACTATCTTAAAATTGGAGTGATGTAGAGTACAAGTACAAACATCTTTGTCTACCCTCCCACCTCTCCCACAATAAACAGTGAACCAAGGGGCTGGGACAGGCTATTGAAGCTCTCCTGATCAACCCCTGGTAGTTTTTTGTGGTATAATTCCTGAGAGTGTGCATCTGAGTGACTCAATCATTGGTGGCACTGAAAGTGGCATAACACCATCTTCCATGAAGAAACAGTTATACCATAATCCACCACATATCCTTTGAAACAGTTATTTACATCTGCCATCTCAGGGGTATGGTGTTGCGGCTACCCAAAAGGATCAAAAGTGAGAAAGAACGTTGTCCTAACAGAAGTACGACGCCAGCAGGATTTGAACCTGCGCCCTCAAAGAGGAACAGATAAAGTGGGTAATTCTAATCTGTCGCCGTAACCACTTGGCTATAGCGCCATGTCATGAGTTTCCTTTGGCGCGAGGCGTGTGCTGGGTAATATTACGTGGTTGCTCCGAGCTGTTATGAGGTAGCCTGAGTGTACTTCCCTCTGAGAGAGGGAGGTAGTCTGAGTGGAAATTCCCTAAGGGACTTGTTCCACTCGCGCCTAGAAGGTCAGTGTTCATAGGGGTTAATATCTTAAACATTTCCGGGTGAGCTGCAAGCATTTCGAGTGGGTGGGTGTTTATCAACTCTGTGTGTGATGGACATGCAGGGAGTCTGAGTGGAAATTCCCTATCTGGGATTGTAACCATTCTGTTTTATTAACTTGATTCGCCAGTTTTCGAACATGTGGATCCTTTTGTTGGTTTTGTAAAAAAAAAAAAGCATAATAGTGGTCTGAAGACTAGATACAGAGACAACAGATGACCTAGGCTTATGAAAACACATAAAGACATCTGTGAAGACGCAAAAAACGCGGAAAGCTTAGAGACAGATGACTAGGCTTCTCAGACTTTAAGAAAACTGCTTGGAGGGCTAGCATCATGCAAGAAAACATTGTGCTTTGACTTAAGTACGACGCCAGCAGGATTTGAACCTGCGCCCTCAAAGAGGAACAGATAAAGTGAATAATTCTAATCTGTCGCCGTAACCACTTGGCTATAGCGCCATGTCCCAGATTTTCCTTGCTGCTCCCATAGTGGGGACCGTGACGTGTGTGGCGCAATTCTCGAACATGACGTCGAACTCAGACATGCTGTGACATTCATTCAATACTCTACCACTTGCGTAAAACAATGCAGACTATTGGGCTGCGTAGTGGGATCACAGTCAACAGTCTATAACGAAAGTATATTGTATCACGTAGTACGTGAGTTGTAACAACACGTACCTATAGCGATCGAACTAAAGAAGAAGGAAACGTATCTGTATCGGAGTTCGGTCACGTGTAACATGATCCTAGCGTTTGCAACGGCCCATACAGAATCGGATGTAATATTAATGGCATTGACAACTGAGATAGTAGCGTTGGAGATGCCGGGGCACCGCCACTGCTGCTATGACCTACCGCAAGTCCCGCATCTAGCTCAATAGACCCCTTGAAGGTTGAATTGTATACGCCACAGTTGACACTATGGTTGTCGCACACTCAGGGAAGTTACGGGCCAGAAATGGTCATTGTACACACTGAACAAGTCGATAGTGTCGCAGGAAAGAATCTTTTGAGCTCCAACAAGTAACATGCAACATATTGCTACTACCAAAACAACATGTCGTCATCCCATGATTCACTATTCATATTGAGGGTGGAATGAAGAGATGTGTGATCGTAGCAAAACTGTCGTAGATGGATAGACGCTTGCAATGGTGAATGGTAAAAGCACTTAAAGTATACGGCGACGCGAGCTAATAAGCTCACAACAGATCATATGGGTGGAACGAGACATGATTTAGACAAGCCGACAACTCGCGCTACGTTGGGACAGTCAAAGACGGGAAAAGCATAGTCGGTGAATAATATGTCCATAGCAATGGGTAACACAGTGCAAGGAATATGTATAACAATTATTTAACGATGGAACTGACACCACGAACTAGAAAGAATGAGATAAGTTGGGGCATAGGCGTATATAGGGATATAAAGCATACTTGCTAAATATTCTTTTGCAGAGCTTGCACTCTTAAAGGAAAAAGTCAATAAGAACCAAGAAAAATATGGACCATAACTTACCAAACTCTTTATGACGTCGTACACACTCTTGTCATGATAACGAAGGCCGGTGGCTGGATCCGTGTACGGAGCCTCCAGCCCAGTTATATCACAATAGTGTTTGTGGGGGAGCAAGGATGGGGGTGCCTCAATAGACGTGTCTGCAAATCGATATTGTTGCTGATAGAACAAAAACGATGATTGAAGTTGAAAACTCACAAGAAGGCATATCCTCTTCGGGAGACTCTCCATCAACATCCATAGCATCGCCTTCTAACTTTTCCTGCCGTTTCTTTTCGCGTTCCAAACGGTCCCGTTCGCGCTCTTGACTCAGAACGTTCTTCACGTTCTTGGCACGTCGATTAATGTTCTTTGTGTAATTTGGGTTCTTAAATGGTCGTGGGTTATGTAAATAAGAGAGTTGTTCACCCAAGGACTATTTCGTCGCAGGCATTAGAGAAAAATTCCCTAAGGTTCACTTGACCGCATCTTACAGGTGTCAAGGGTGTTGCATCCCCATCAAGGGCAGCTTTCCTCCTAAATCCACCTCTCGGTGGCCTCGAATCCACATTAGGTAACGTTTAAAGAGATAGGCAAGAGGACCCACATGGTGGTGAGCAATGCTGTAGATCATAAGCAAAAAGAAGCGGACGTCATGGTCGAAGACGTTGGTCGACGTATTGATTGTACAAGTATTTGCCAAATAATCATTGATCGAAAAAGTTTTGGTAATGGAAATCGCGATTCCCGCCAACCATCCTCCGTCTGTTTTTTCTTTTCTGTATCATGCCTGCTTTGAAAAAACGACAGGCACATACACAGGTTGGACCCAAACCCAAGAAAGTACAGCTTGAGAAGCCTGCAATAACTGAGAAACAACGGAGTCGGCCTGTGACTGCACCAGTGTCTGTTTCGGCAGCTTCTGGGGACTCGGACGATGAATTTGATGACCTTGAAGGAGACAATGATGAATTCGTGGACATGGACAATGTAAGCGACGAACCAATAGACGAGGATACTTCAGATGCCGGACCAGCTAAACCTATACAACCGAAAGATCCAAACGGTACGTCATCCATAGTGCGACTTTTTACCTACCTACTTAACTACTTCAGCCTCTCGCGAATCTCACAAGGCACAAAAGGCTCTGCATGAACAGCGGCGAGCGGCGAAGCCACACTCGTCGTTACTGACCGATGCAAAACGCGTGTGGTCGCTCGCGCGACAAAAAAATATACCTACGGCCGAACGACAGAAACACATTCAGGATCTTATGAACGTCATCCGTGGAATGGTCAAGGAGATCGTGTTCAAGCATGATGCGAGCCGTATAGTGCAAACCGTGGTGAAGTACGGTCGGCAAAAAGAGCGAGATGAGATTGCTCAGGAGCTTCACGGGAAATATAAGGAACTTGCCCAAAATAAGTATTCTAAAGTATGTCCTGCTCTAGATTCTGTAATGTCGTACCTTTCTAACACAGTATCAAGTTCCTAGTAACAAAACTAATTCGACTCTGTCCGGCTCATCGAGCATCTATCTTGATGGAATTCCAGGGCAATGTCCTTCGCCTCCTTCTACACAGAGAGGCCACATCCGTGCTCGCGGATACGTTTGAACTGTATGCCAACGCCTATGAGCGGACACTTCTCCTTCGTGATTTCTACGGCAAGGAGACTGTATTGTTCACCACATCCGGAGGCAGTGACAGGGAAAAAGAGAAGGCTAAGAAGGGTCTGAGGGGTGTATTGGAAGGTACGGATGTAGAGAGAAGACGGAGAGTCCTGAACGCTCTTAAAGAGAACCTTTCCACAATGTAGGCGGACTCTTCCGCTCCACTCTTTTGCTTACTTATCCGTTCCCGCAGCTTCAACAACCCCGATAAAGGTGCCGTAACACATGCTGTCGTACATCGTGCCCTATGGGAGTACCTCTCTGCCCTCAACGACGTTCCTGATGAAACCGAGCGAGAGAAATTACGCCGGGAGATGTTTGAGACTTGCCAGGAAGTCCTGGCTGAGATGGTGCATACAAAGGACGGCAGCCGCGTCGTTCGGGAGTTTCTAGCATATGGGACGGCCAAAGACCGGAAACAGATTCTCAAGGTGCTTAAACCGCACATTGAGCGTATGTGTCTTGATGATGATGCCCAAATGGTCTTGTTCACGGCTCTTGATGTTATTGAGTGGGTGATCCTGCCGTTCCCTCGTCTACTCTGATTCTTATGTGTGGTATGCAGTGACACCAAACTCGCCTCCAAGTCTCTCATTTCAGAAATGACAGGTCCAGCTAAAAACCTCCTCGTTTCACCCCAAGGTCGCCGTGCACTTTTCTATCTTCTTGTGCCGCGTACAAGACGCCATTTCACGCCTGTTCAGATCGCACTTCTCGCCGAAACAGACGACGTACGGTCTCGGACAAGTAAGAAGGAACCTGGAGCGCGTGAGGAGGAGGTTAGAAAGTACGCAAGCGAGGCTCTTTTATCTTGGTTGGAGCAAAATACGACGGATATCATCAAAGAGCCAGGGGGCAGTCTCGTTGCAGTGGAGATCATGCTCTTCGCTGATGGAGGTACGTTTCTCCCTCCCCTACAGGATTCCTGAACATGATCTTGAGTGAATCTCCTGTGCAGACAAAACCTCCGCCTCCAGATCCCTCCTCCGCGCTATCTCCACCTCCTACCCCTCCATCGATCCTTCTTCCCCACATCCAATCGACCTCCCGCACACCTCCCGCTTGTACAAAACTCTTCTTCAAGGTGGTCACTTTAATCATGCCACCAAATCCGTCGACCTGGCACCGAACTGGGATGCTAATCTTTTCGCTCAGGAGCTCGTGAAGATCGTGGGGAAGGACGTTGCGGTGGGGATGTGTACTTTGGGCGAGGGAAACGGAGCTTTTGTGATAGCGGAGATGTGTGAGGCGTTAATTAGGGATGGGGAGAGGAGTGGAGAGGTTAGGGATGAGGTGAAGAGGTGGTTTGGAGATGAGGTCAGGGAAGCGGTGGAGGGTGGGCAAGCAAAAGGGAAGAAGGTGTTGTTGGAGAAGATTGCTTCATTATGAGCCCAAGTCATCCTTTATGTTCGTTGTGATTTCCTTTGAATAGGTTAGATTGCTTTGTTCTTGATGGGTTTACATAGTCGCATTCCACATCTGCCGGTTCCGTTGACTGGATTTACAACTATGACAGATTATTGAGCCAGACTGGAAATTTCACTCAAAGTTGAATACGGAGAATAGAATTATAATGTAAAGAAAATTTCCCTTTTAACTTCATTTAATTCAGGTATACCGTGGTGTATCTTATGCATCCACAGCTATTTATCTGGTCAGAGGTCGACGTCAAAAGAGAATGCTGGTAGAGTAATATACTTGAAAAAGTTCGGATACGGGAAATCGAACCCCGAGCTGCCGCGTTCTAAGAACAATGAGAGGCGGCAATGTTAGCCGTTACACCATATCCGATACGATTTTGGGATAATAACACCACCATCGATCATATCTGAGAGCGAAAGCATGATATCAATGTTCTCACTCTTTCCACCTACAGCTTGTGCAAAATGTCTGGCCTTCGAAACATGTCGTGTAATGTAACTTCTTCTGCTTCTCTCCATAGTTTTAACCTGTGCTAATCATATTCGGATTGCTGAAGCCTGAGATAAGGCACTGATTCGAATCCCCTGTAGAATAGTAAATGTGGAGTCAAATTGTGAACAAATATATTTTTGACAGCACATACATACCCTACCCTACCCTCCAAATGAAATTGAGTTTCGCAGTGGAATTTTTGAGAAAAGGCAAAATAATGTCCTGCGGCCTTGATCGCCACTTACATGATCATCATCATGAGAGAATACTGCCCCAAAAAAATATCCGGCTGGTGCTCAAGAATTTTTTCAAAAATCAGTAGTATTGCTCAAACACTTTGGCTAACGATTTCAAATACTCTTCACCGCTCCCAGCCGTTGCTGTGCCTCCCCCTTACTATATCCAGAAGTTGGGGGGAGTTCGGCCGATTCCGCCGCTTACGGGTTCAGAAGTCGCGGGGTGACTCAGGACCGCGTACCATATGTCATTGACGATCATCGATCATCAATGAGCTTTTTCTTCACAGGTCAGAGTTCTCCAGCGTGCAATGAATCTAAATTGTATACTTACCATTGCTACGAACTCATAATTATCGCTGGTAAATCTGAGACACTGGTCATTCAACAATCAGAGCTGGACTTTGTGCAGTCACTGGTTATAGCAACAGGGTGAATACATATGTTAAAGTCAGGGCCACTGTAAAGGGTTCAAAATACGACTTCTTCTCTTTCATTTGCAATTCTACACTCGTCCCTGATAACACCTGTAAAAGAGAAAGCTCGTTGTCGTCTTTTCTCATCTCAACGTGGATGCTTTTTCGTGGGCGAACTCTTCTCATCTATCTACCATGTTGATTGCTCGCGCGACCGAACAAATCCATACGACGTCAGTGCTCTTGGATATTTTCCCCTTCTTTCTCGAAACCTGAAACTTTCAGCATGGGCTCTATGCTCATCGGCGTCATTGTAAGCGCGGTCTTGTTTGGAGTATCTCTCGTGCAGACATTCTACTACTATATTAGTAAGTAATCTTGTTCCTACCGAATTGTCTATCTGACTGTGTCTTGACATAAGCTTACCCCAAAGATTCATGGTATCTGCGAACGTTGGTGCGTCCAAATCTCATAAGATTGGAAGCCCTCCTGAGACGACTTCCCTCAAGGTTGCCGTTACCGCTGTACTTGATGCTGTGCATCTCGCTTTGATTGCGCATATGAGTAAGCACGATACAATGCGCAATGCCTTTTATTAATACATTGCTCCAGTTTACTACTACCTTGTCTCCAATTACAAGTTCGTCCAATTTGGGACTTTTTGTGACAGTTGCTGACTTGCAGCTGAATAGCAAACCTGAAACGATGGAATTCTTGGTTTGGTCAGTTCAGTCCCTCTCCCTAAGACACCCTTAAAGGTTAATTCTTCACGATCAGGTCTCTCCTGGTAAGGGTACTCGCAACTTACTTGGGCCCGGATCGAAATGAATCCCTATGTTATTAGATCGAAGTTCTGTTCGGAGTACGCCCTTATTGCGTATATAAAATTTGCATGATCCTAGGCTGAATTTTTCCCTCAGGGCATGACTGCAACTTTGGTTCAATGGTGAGTATCTGCCCGCTTTCCCATATATGCCAGGACTGCTAAACCGTCCCCAGCTTTTATTTGATGCGAGTTTGGTTGCGTGAGTTAGTTTTGAATCTCGTTCTCGTTGCTGTTGATAGAACAACACCAGTCAGCAACAAAAACAAAATCCTGACCGGTTTCATTTTGATCGTTGTGATGGGAAATGCCGGTAAGCTCTCTTCCTCTTTTCTGCGTGCAAGTTCTTCTATTCCTTTTTAGCGGTGAGCATAAGTAAGTTCCATTTTACATGATTTCTGCAGATAAATTCTGACAGATATCGCCCAGCTTGGGTAGTCCTTGCGTAGGTCGTTGTTTTCCGATACTTCAAACGCATAATGATAACATGTTCAGGATGCAACTCAACACGTTCGTTGAATTGCTGTCAATTTCGGTGCAGTTTGGAATGATCCCCATTTTGAGCTCTGCACTGATATTCTAGCAGTCGGTCTCCGTTGCTATCAATGTATTGTCAACTTCGGCAGACATTCTCATTACAACAAGTCTCTGCGTTATACTCCACCGAGCCCGAACAGGTTTCAAAAAGTAATCCTTTCTGCATGATGGACGAGAGTTGCGAGTTCAACTTATATACCTCCTTTTAGGTCAGACACCTTGATTAACAGATTGGTGAGTTTTCGACGTTTGAAATTCACTGTGTTTCCTTGTTTATGTTCCATCATAGATGCTTTTTGTTGTGAACACGGGAGCGTGAGTGAACGCTATTCTATATCATTGATAATACAAAAACTAAGGTCAATGCTCTGAAGTTTGACCAGGTATCTATCGGCATTGCACCCATCTATAAACTACACATTGAACTTTTTTTAGTGTCTTTGCTACGGCGACGCTCATTTCTGTATGTGTCAGCCTTCTAAAGATTTCAGTCGCTGATTAAAAAGTATCTAGCTGGTTGCCTCTCCGTTTACTTTGATTTACGCGATGTTCTACTTCTGCATCGGGCGACGTAAGTTCCTGGTCGACCCGGAATTGATTTGTCCTCACCTTATTTGTGCTTGAAGTATACACGAACTCTTTCCTTGCTACGCTCAATGCCCGGAGGGCCATAACCGGGAAGATTGACGACGTCAGTCATATGCTCGTATCGATTCCACCCAAGCTATCCAATCCCCAACAAAGTTCTTCTATTGGAAACAAGTCACAACCACAAGCCATATCCATCAGAATTGAAAGAACACGGGAACAGCACGGAGTAGTTTCGAGTAACACTTCGGTATGTTTCATTACCTTTGTGTTCCTTATTTTTGACAATTGATTGTCGTAATTTGAAGCGCACCCGTATTGACAAGGATCTTTACGACGAAGACTTGGTGCGTGGTGTGCATTTGCTTCCGATAGCCTGCATCTGACCTTCTAATCACACTTGGCAGAAACAGAATGACCCTCCTCTCAGTACGAATACCCGTGGATCATTGGAGTCTGATCAGTACCCTGTATAGCCGGTCTCCGGAGCTCGGAGAACGTTATGACCTCTTGGGAACACGCTCGAACCAAATTCCGTCATTAACACTTTTACTCCTTTCACTATCGGATGCACACCTCTTTGTTATACCCCCACATACTTATCTCAACTCTGAACATATTATAACTCACTAGCACACTCGTCCCTTTGCAAAAACTATCTTAGATACGATGGAGTAACTTGAAGATTAGTATTGTTTGGCCCAATTGATGAAACCGATCCTTCCACTCAGAATTCTTCGTCGCCAGTAGGGTGTAAGCTTGACCCACGCTCATGATAGATATTCGCAACTAAATGCTTACTAGTGTCCAGAGTTCTGTATTTGTCCGAGAGTCTGAATTCGCATATACACCATGATGAGGACTTGTGTAGATAGATTTTGTTTGATACCCCCAGCCTTACCCTATTTTCCTCTCTCGTGATGAACATAGCTATTACTTGCAGTAGTGTTACTCTGTAACACCTTGTTGCGCCCGAGTTTCTTCGTTTCCTGAAACATAATCAGGGCTCAGATGTTTGCCTTTGATATGCAGGTACCTAGGTGTCATGGGAATCACACAGCGTAAACCAATGTATGTGACACGCACTACTGAGGTATGCCAACCCACCGGATCAAGCCTGGAGGTAGGACTGATGTCTTGGGGCAAATGAAACTCGCAATCAGGATGACTTACGATGGAGATAGCGAACAGGGCAACTTATTCTATCGATACTTACATGATACTGGTCAGTTCACTCTTGTTATCATCGACTCATCGACGAAAGGCGGATCATAGCTATTAACAACGACGAAGATTTACAAGTCATAGAGCCTGAGGCAACTGTCAGGAGACAGGTGAGTCATGATCACTTGAAACGTACAAATAGATGCGGATGCTTAGTTGGAGGGTTTGTTAACTCACAGATTGTACAACCTTACACATTCCCCCGGAGATGTACGCCTTTGTCGGGATACGGTTGTCTCGATGTGGCCGTAGGGTCGATGTCATCAAAACCAGCATGTCAGGGTTTATAAGGATAGAACCTGAACTCATAGATCGAGTGTCGCGCAGGAACGGGAGGGCCATGAATAATCAATCGGACACCCTGCCATTCCGGAAAATGGGCGTAATAGAATCAGGTCGTCCTCCTGTCGAGAGAACTTGGTGCTGACCCGTTCAGATTCTAAGAATTCTGCTTCGTCGATCGAAGTCTTTATCTATACGATCCTGCTTGTACTCCAACTCCTAAATAGAAATGTAGACGATACGGTTAGGCCTGTTAGAAGTATCGCTATGACAAGCTTGCAATTGAACGTAAAAAGACACTCCGCGTGTGGTAATTCGATACAGATCGTACTCCAGTAAACCTATCCGGTTGATAGTCAATATTCCTCACCTTGGATGTTTAGCTTGATGAGTCCTTCCAGCGACTGACAGAGGGTGAGCTAGTCTAAACGAAGCGTGATTATTCGAAAAAGGACATAAAGTGAAGATGCAACATGTAAAATAAGGACTGCTTGGAATCATGTCAGCTTGGAGTTAACAGCGTTGAAGAATCACGCACCTTTTAGAATTACACGTCAGACAGGAACCATGATCTCGCCCCACGTCCTGACTGCTAATATTCCTCCAAAGAACATAGTAACGCCGACGAGGAGATTGATATTTCCCGGAAGCTTTTCAGGCGCAAAGATTTCCGCCTGGAGGAACCTAGTTCAAAGTCAATATTCGAGCTTAGACGAACCTCACACAATTCTGGTTCACCTCGACAAGGCTGACTGATCTTCATTATGGCCGCCGACTGTGCGTCTTTGTGACGGATGGGGCATGTAGGACGGGACAGAAGTAGGTGCAGAACGACGGGCCATTGTCGTTGGTTGTGGAAAACTACAAGTGTGACGTCCCTTTCCAAAGTTTTACTTTTCCACGATTCAGGTTAGGGTTTCTGGGGGTAGCGGCCCGGGGCCGGCATTTTGTGTCATAAGCGACGCTTAAACTTTAGCGCTTAGCACTCAAAGCGATTAGCTTGAGATCATTTCGACGCGACTAAAGCTAAAGGTACGTACCTGGTGGTGTTCAGTTTCACTGAAACTGTGACGTTGTTCATCTTTAGACGACTCAAAATGACCTCTCTGGATGACACCTCATTCGTCTACGACAAACTCACTGGCAAAGCATATGTTGATAGTAAGCTATTGAGCGATAATATTCATCCAGAATCAAGCTTATAAAATATTGGCAGAATCTGAAACACTCTTTACGATGCGCAGAAAGATTCCAGTTGCCCTCACTGGGCACGAATCGTACGATATTCGGAAATCTGCATTTCAAAGACTCCACATAGCACTGGTCCTACGACTCCCGCCTGAATTGCTCTTGGAAATATTCTTCATTCTCTCACACGAGGATGTTTGTATACCGCCTGTACTCACACAGACTCCCTGGGTCCTCGGGCGTGTTTGCTCTCGCTGGCGATCGATTTCGCGAAGTGATGCACGATTGTGGGGATGTCCTCAAGTCGAGTGGAGTACCAAACCGCCATTTCACACGTTAGAACGTACTTTCAGCATTCTCCCTCCTGTTGTCCGTTTGTCAGTCAGGGTCAGGCAAGAGCCTGATTTCAATTCGCACAAATATTTGAAGTTACTGATACCATATATCCATCGTTGCAAAGTTCTCGATTTGACCACGGGTATCAATTCCTTCGCCGACTTCTGGTTGGCGCCATTCCCTCACAATGCGTTTACCAACCTCCGTGAACTTTCCCTCCATATAGATGATATTACGCGACCTGAGGAACGTATCGCTTCGGCTACTAACTGGAGTTCCACGGCCGGATCATTGCATATGGCTAGGCAACTGCGTAGCGTTTCACTTTCCTCCAACTCAAGCTGGTCACCGATCTTGTTGTCTATCGGAATACCATGGGATCAGCTCACACACCTTTACGTCAAAGGCTTGTCAGATATCCCTGCCTTATACAAAGTTTTACGCCAATGTAGTTCCTTATCACGACTATACTTGGAAACACTCTCTTCTTATGAGTCAGTCCCAGAATCTAGTAACGATCTCCGCCTTGACCATTTGTGGAATCTACATGTCTCTGGCTACAATGGTCCGTCATGGATTCCACCATTACACAATTGGAAGTGTCTGACAGACCTAACTCTCTCACATCCCTATCCTACGGATTATCTGCAAGATATGCTGCAGAAATGTGTAAACCTGACTCATTTATCCTTCTATCCTCCTCCGGATTTCCCCCTGAAACCTCTTTCCTTGCTCTCTGTTCGCACTATTCACATGACAAATTTGTCGTACGGACGTTTACCATTTAGCCGTTTGGTACTTCCAAGTCTGGAGGAATTATGCATCTTTGATGGTGCACATTTGGATCTTTCGGGCGTCTGTGACATGCTGGAGCAATCCCGATGCCCTCTGTCTTATATCTGTTTAAATGCGCTTTCGTCTTCAGTCATTCCTCACGACCTTCTCTTGTCGATATCATCAGTTACTTCTAAGTCAATCACGGCTCTTTTCCCTCTAGGAAAATTCTCAGCTCTCATCCTCAATGACATCGGTCTAGGAACACTGTTCCCAAAGCTCGACAAATTGGTTTGCGTTCCAGACTCCGTGGAAGCTATGCTAGATATGCTAGAGGCAAGAGTTGATTGGCAGATCCAACAATGGAGTGGTGGTCCGAAAACAATCAACATTTCCACAGGATATAAAAATGTGTCGGCAATAGAGGCCGAACGCCTTAACAATCTCCATTGCAGGGTACCAAATTACATGGACATGAAGATAATAGTTGACCTTAACTGTGGGTTTGCTTACAGATGGAGTATTACTTTTTGAATTCCGGCTGAATAGCTTGATAAACGTCGTTTTAGTTTTTTGGACCTCTTGTCAGCATCCTTTTCCGTTCACAGTAGTAGCGCACCGGACGTTTCCTATATACTTCTTGCTGTTTGACTATCGACGTAGAGTGACTATCTACCTCCACCATACTGTGATCAATAGCGGAGATCGACTATCATATAAGCGGCTGCTTATCAGCCTTTGTGATACAGGATACGGCAAGGCAGAAGCTCACCACCTTCAGATATAGTGTCTTCGTGCTTATATTTTGTTACTCTGACTCCAAAACCTTGCACTGAGAGGCAGAAGCTCCAAGTGATGACGCGACGCGTCGCAACACGTGATTCACACTAGTCATGCATCAATCATGCCTCTAATTTCGCTGGCGACAAGACCCGATCACTGGCGTCCTTGCTCTCATTCGCAACGTTCTTTTCAATCAAATCTAAGAAAGAACGGTGGGACGATCTCTCATTCAACTTGAAGTTACTCTGGCTTATGACGATATCCTATCCAAAATGAGGTTGTCCAGGACTTGGCATCTGTACATCATTACAATTAGACAAGAATGCTGAATAGTGCCTTGAAGAGACCTCGCGCGGCAGTTGTTCCACATCAACGGCCTCCACCAGAATCACTCTTGGTAATGATCTTGCTGCGATTGGATCCTGCCATTCTCCTGCCATTCTCCGCAGTGAGGAGCGGTTGTGCGGATGCCATCGACTATGTAGTCTCAATCAGCTGATACTTAGACCTGCGCTTAAGATTCCCCATCAATCGGAGCATACGGCAGACATTTCGGATATCGCATACATACCTGGATCATTGCACGATACCTGAAACTTGGTGGGGGCATCAACTCTGGACATTTTTTCCGCGATGCATTCATTGGAAGTTACGTCGGCACCATCGCATATGACCACGCAGCTCCATGATGCCAAACTTCGCCCGATCGTGAAACTTGTGTTCCATGAACTATCGGATTCCTTCCTCAATTTATCTTCCATTTAACCGCTGCCTCAAACCTTATGCGAAGTCCGACAGCCATGCAGCCTCCTCAGAGGAATGTACGTATGACCTATCAGCTGCCATTTCCGTCTATGATCCAGAGTCTACCAACACCATTCCATTCTCAATCTTTGGAAGCTCGATTTATCCGCATACCATCACACCCGTAGCAGCAGAATTGGCAACATCGCACGGATGAAGCATCCGTGGCAACTATCCTGTGGTAGTCTGCAACATATACTGCAAAAGTGTTTTATACTGTTCGACCTAAACATTCAAACCTCTCCGGGGCTTCTCTCCTAACTTCATAATGTCAACCATAAATTTCCATTACAGAGAGGATAATTCACTCCACCCAGGGCCGGAACAATTTGTCTATCCTTGGTCATTTATGCCTACGCTGTAGAGCGTGTGTCATGTTCAGTAAAACGGAGGTTCAGCTGTGGCGTGACGGATTGGAAGCGTCAATTATCTGGAAATCTTGTTCGAGATGCGAGTGCAACGCATCAATTATCATCCCTTAGGGGCACCTCACAGGGCTGACATGTAACCCGAGCTAGATCCGGGTATCATGTACTACTGGATAGCTTACGATTGTAAGACAGATCAGGTCTACCAGATTAGGATACAACCTGTCCTGTTCAGCCATATGGAGGGGAGGTCCACGCATGAAGGAAAAGAAGATTGGGAGGTAAGTACATTTGTATCTCTTGTTGAGCATGATGTGATCGGATCAAACCAGACTTTTATCTGGTACTACTGTTGTCGATGTCTTTCCATTTGTCTTTCCACCCCTTTATACGCGTCAGATGTGCTAGTGATGCGCCAGAATCATACCTCATGCGCCTCGGTCATGCAGCTTTAGGCATGAGAACTACCCGTCTGACAGGCCTTTCTTGACAACTTCCAACCGAATAGTCCGCATTATGCAGAGAGCAAACCAAGGGTGGACGCATCTGGCCGATATTCTTACCAGACCTTACAAGCAGACTACAGCCATATCTGGTAGTGCTCACAACACAACACCTTCAAGCCGTTTATGGGCTGCGACGTATTCGCGGTACATGTAAGCGGGACACCACCAATCTCTTTTCCCCGCGGGTTTTTAAGCCTCGACTCATCTCTGCACACCACCAACCATGCGCCCTTGAAGTTTTCTCTTGCTTCTGTTTTATCTCCTTTATCGCTCAGCCATTATCCAAGGGGCTGTAGTGCTAAATAACGTAACTGACGCATTCATCGAGAAAGTACTGTTCGAATGGGGATCTCCTGGAGGTGTTGCAATTGCAGTTGTGCAAAGAGATGGCCAAGGCAATTGGACAATTGAAACGAAGGGATATGGTGTCGCGACCGCCAATGGAAGCCAAGTTACGGAAAATACCCTCTTTGCTATTGGTTCTACTTCCAAGGTGAGTGAGACTCTTGTCGTTTAGCGCCGGAGCGAGAATTGATCTAATACATAGCTGTTCACTACAATTGCCACTGGACTTTTGATTAACAATGAATCTGTTACTCCACGCCTCTCTTGGGACTCAAAACTGGCATCTGTACTCCCAGATTGGAGTTTGGAAGACACAATTGCGACGAAACAAGCGTCAATAATTGATCTCATGAGCCACCGAACCGGGTTGCCTCGCCATGACTTCTCTTATAGATGGTCTGACAGTGTGCCATCAATCGTATGTCACCGTCACGGTCGTAAGCTTTGACTATGTGATTTGAAAGTATCATTACAGATCAAAAAGCTCAAGTTTCAACGTCCCTCGGCAGAGTCTCGCCAAATGTGGCAGTATAATAACAACATGTATACGATGCTGTCTTATCTGCCCACTGTGCTTTTGCCTTCCAAGATTCCTTTCGCGCGTTATGTAAAGCAGCATATATTTGATCCTCTTGGTTTGTCATCTACGACATATTCCTACGATGTAGCGAAAACTGGCCCCCTCGCCGATGGCTTCACCAGGCAGGATATAAACCTCTCTGTCAATCCCTTCGTTGGAACTCCGAAAACGTATCCATACTGGTCAACAACTGGGGGTGAAGATGGGAATAGTGAGTAACAATGATTTTTCCACAATATCTCAACTGATCTTCTTAAAGTACTTTCGGGAGCAGGGGGTGTCATAAGCAATGCTGTTGACATGGTAAATTTATGAAAGAAACTTCGCTCTTCATACTTCTCTGAACTATCTCAGGCGACATGGCTTCAAACGTTGCTTCTTAACGGTGTCAAACCTGATAATACCAATACTTGGATCATTGACGCTGATATCATTCAGAAGTTAGCTACAGGCATCGCCGTTGTTAATGGTGCAGCGTAGGTTTCTACCTAAGCATGTTGGAGAGATTGTACAGTGATGACAACTTACAGGACATTTCCAGAGCTGTCACCCTCAATCTACGGAGGTGGTCAGATTGTGAGTACTTATAGAGGTCACGGTGAGTACAGTAATGAGGCCTTATATTCACCTATTTAATCCCAATGAAATTGTAGAGGTTGTTGAACACGACGGTGGCGTACCTGGTAGTGGTTTGAGAACTTCTTTCAGACTTGACTCTGATTCCAAGTACAGGATTTACTGCCCTAGTAACGCGTCTCCCATTTGACAACCTTGGAATTGCAGTCTTGAGTAATGACGGGGACTACGGAAGCCTTATCATGAGTATTATTAGGTATTATCTCATCGACGATGCTCTTGGTCTGGACAAGATCGATTGGAATGCCAGGTATGTAATTTCAAACTAGATTGATTGTTTTGTGTTTTAACATTCGACAGATACAAGCAGTTAGTGACTTCGGCTATACCTCCTCCAGCATCCCCTCGTCCACCCAACGCAACCCTTCCATCAGTGTCTCTCACTTCTCTAGCCGGCGTTTATGACAATGGAGGGTACGGCGAGTCCGAGCTCTGCTATGTGTCTTCATTGTATCCTACGGAGTCCCAATCATGCCAAGAGCTGAACGCTAACCTTTCCATAATTCTTCCTGGGGCAGTAGAACCAGGCGTCCCAACATTTATCATCAGATGGGATAGCCCTTGGGTATCTCATCTCAAGCTCAGTCACTTTGACGAAAACAATTTTAACATCAGCGTCTTGCGGAGTATCGTCAGTTTCGCCTTTATTGCACCTTGACCTCACAACTGATCACAAAATGTTACCTTCCAGCCCAATGTAGACCAAGAATCGGAACCTTTTTGGACATCCTCTACTCAAGACCCTGATGCTAATGCGCAATTTGTTATCAACGGAACTCATATTGGTCTTGCGCTTACAGGCATTTGGGGAGCTGGCATTGGTGTCACAGATCTCCAAGGTCTAACTGTTCAAGATCGCGCTGAAGTCTGGTTTGACAAAGTTTAATGGTGGTACAATATACTGCTGGTCAGAGACGCAACTTCCAGGTCTGATGCAAGTAAACTGTCAAGATACACATAGTCTTCTGTTAGGGTATAGACGTACAGTTCCCGTGTCTCGTTCGTCTTCATTATTCTTCTGTTCCTTTCTACTATTAATTACTTACATGGCATTGCGCCACTACCGTTATATTTACGGTTCTTTGTTGAAACTTTATTTTCTTCCAGTAAATACTTACGTACGCAAAACATATCCCTCAGTTGTCCGCATACTATTGTTTCGGCCTCTGAGGGTATGTTACTTACTTAGTTTACTCTCGACACATTACTTATCATTACCTGTAGTTTTCCTCTGTGTCTACAAGTAATATAACTTAGTTGTCCGCATACTATTGTTTCGGCCTCTGAGGTTTTCCTCTGTGTCTACATCTTCAATGCGTTTAGTCGATGAATGGATAATTACCCTCAGGTGATTTCGTGAATCGTGCTAGGACAAGCATGATCGTGAGTACAGAGCTGAAGAAGCGATCCTGGTTTCTCGAGGCAGTGTACGGCGCACAGACTCAATGTAAATATAATGGACTTCAAAGCCAAAGCATCTGTGACGGATCAGTCCTCAGGCCTCAGCAATCTCACTGGACCTCAGGCCTCAGGCCTCAGTACTCAGTGCTCATTACTGAATCCGTCAAGAGGCTGATGGTGAAGCTGCTGAGTCACCAAAAAGCCTTACAGACCGATCCGAAACCAGTCAAAGACCAGGTGAATCGTAGTTGTGGACTAATCTCTCTACACTCTGATGGCTGAAGGTGGGAAAAAAGAAAATCTATGTTGCAATAGAATGCACCAGATGTCACAGACTGAGAACACCGAAAAGACTCTCAGCCGTATCTAAATAGACTAGAGGCTGGATGTTCTCCATGTTCAGTAGACAGTTGAACTAGATAATACAATACTACATCCCTGAGTGTTCACCGTGTTCAGTAGACAGTGGAGTCAAAGAACACGGGTACATCCCGAGGGTAAAAAATTGATTTGGTCACATGGGCCCTAATGTGTGGGTGCATTTTGATCAACACGTCTTTTATAAGCACAAAGTACAGTACACTATATCATAATGCATGATGTCATGGCGCATAAGTCTAATATTGCATGGATTTTTGCTGGAACGAGGTTGGTCCCCACTATAAAACACTGTTTTATGCATAATGCATATCACATGGCCCCATGAGCCTTGATATGCAATATAACGGAGATATTTTCAGGGAATAGTCAGGGTTGGATCAGGGACATTGCATATCCAAATGAATACTGATCGTAGTTAAGCAACAATTCGGAATGAAAAATGAGAAAAAAGTGAACTGAGTGTTCGAAATTGACCTCCCGAGCCATCCAGAATGCCCAAGTCTCCTCTACGTCATAAACCTCGTGAAAAGCCCCAACCCTATGCTCGTAAATGTCAGGGGACCGGTTTCCGGACCGTGTCCAACCCTACTCCGAGCTTAGTCCGACGATACACCTATTCCCTAGCAGATCTGACCGGCCGCTCGGCCCACCCTTTCCCCTTCCATCTCTTAGTAGTCAGCCTTGATGAG
>JAGGAU010008466.1:0-21190 GCA_017657275.1 Termitomyces sp. T108 | reverse complement strand
GTACCATTCTAATACACTTTGGATTCCCCTCTGCCAGTTGTGTGACTTAGCCGCAACCTCCGGAGGTCGCCCTTACACAGGTCGCTCTCAACACCTTTCTTTGTACTGATCCAACACTTTGAAATGAGATTGAAGGCTGAATTGGCAGTGTACAGGGGCTGACAACCAAAACTTCAGAGGGTGATGTTGACCACATTCAAGATGATGATTCAGACCTATCCATGGATTGTGTTCTTGATAGTATCTATGATTCAACGTTAAATAGTGTTCCCCCCGAAGCCAAAACCAATGAAGAAAATGTCTGGGCCTATAATGATTCTGGAGACATGTGGTCTGATGTTGGGAGCCTTCCTACTGACATATAATCTAGTTCTTGATACTACGATATACAGAATTACATGAAGAATTTTTTAAGCATTTCTCCAAGAATTTTTTTGATTTTTTCAATGTCACAATTTTTTACTTGCAACCAATCTTCTGTTTGCCATGACATACCTACAGTATAGATATCTGGCAATGCAATGAGACCACTGTGACCATGATGGTTGCCTCCCTACATTCCTGTACAGTAGAGTGGCCTGCAAAGGAGGTTGCAATTGCCTGAGCCACCTGTCCATCTAATTCTATATCTGGACCCACTTGGAGATGCTTCTACATGGCATCAACAAAATTGTCTGATGCCCCCACTCAATCATCAAAAGCCAACTTCCCTTTCTTTGAAGTATCAAAAGTGGATGTTGGCAGATGAAGCTTGCTATTTGAGATGACAAAGGCACTCTTAGGAGTGGGGGGGCTTATGAGCTGCCTTCCAACAAGCTTTATCAGCCAGAAGGTCAAGAGGAATATATTTCAACATTCCAATCTCCAATGAGCATCAGACCTTCTGAGGGAAGACCTTGTCTGCTGCAGAAAGCTAGCATTCTATCTCCAGTGGCAATTCATGGAGGCTGCAGAGAGCCTGTGACAGGTTGTAAGATGGCAGCCTATGCCTCACTCCTCTTCCTCCTTCTATTCCTCTAGAAATACCCTTGGCCCACATTGTGGGTGTTCTGAACAAATTCTTAGAGCCTCTATCAGCAACAAAGGTGAGGGCTGCCTGAAAGGAGGCAAGCCTCACTTGATCCCCAGCTTGAAAGGCTTTCTCAGAAGTGGAGGTGTTGAGGCCACCAGTGGAGATATGTCAAAACCATGCTTTTGAATGATTTCAAAGATCTGAGGCCTCAGCATCAGGAAACAAATGAAGAAAAGCCAACACAAAGGCAACATGGACAAGCTGAACTCACAACAACTGAGCTGCTGAACACCAGTGGACAGCATTTCCACCAGGTGCAGACACAGTGACCACATAGTTAAAACCAACCATTGACCTGAGGCACAATAGACCTCTCCACCCTCCAGGCACAATGGGCCCAACAGATAGCTTCTGACTCAACCAAAGGCAAGGAGCAGACACAATGGACCACCACCATGCCCATGCAAGCACACAACTTGAAAAAGACACATGTTTACTAGTCTGTGCAACATCTCACCCATAGGACCTCAACAGCCAGCATAGTTGGTCCTTTGTCAATAGCACACTCTGCTCATTGGCATCTTCCCAACCCAATGAACAACAATCCATAGGAGACTCTTTGATTGTCAATGTATCTTGGCATGCATATCAGATCTAAGGAGAAGGCATCCCTGTGTCAGGTCTGGCTGAGGAGCTCATGAGGCAACACAAAGGAGCATAGGTGCCCCAGCCTCCTGAAGCTGTTCTCCTCCCAATTGGAATACCCAAATCAAGGGAACCTGCCACAGAGGGATCACACTAAGTAGGGCTGCATCCACTTCATTAAGCAAGATAGGCCCAATCCCTCCCCCACTCTGCCTGGACCTCTTGGTGGGGAGCATGGCAACTGGTGAGATGGCTGGCCAGGGATGAGTGTGGGAATCAGATATCATGAGAAGGAAGGTTGCAGGGGTGCCATGTGTGGTAGTGCTAAGAAAACTAAGGGGGAGGGCCCTAAGGGCCTTGAAGAAGGAGCTGGTGGTGCTGCAGACTCAGATGTATGTGCAGTTTGAGGCCTCAATGATGTCACAGGTGCTACTCTCCAAGTGAAATCCAACCTCAACCTCACTTCATTTAGTGACATGGATGCTCAAATCCGATCTATTTAGTTAGGCCTTGTTGCTTTTAGTGATTCAATGCTTAGATCTAGCCTAATTCAGCCTTCTTTCTTACTCACACTATAAAATTTTAAATACAGCCACCCAGACTATGCAATTGTAACACCCCCCAATGAGGCAGGTTTAGGCTGCAAGCTTCATTGGTGAGACAAAACAGCCCCACATTCAGAAATCTATGTATCCAAAGCAATGCTGCAGCTACAACAGAACACAAAGATAGGGATATCTGGCAAACTGTGAATTTAATTGACTTTGAAGACAAATCAGAAAAAATGTCATCATTTGAGAGTGGATTGCACCTAAAGTTGTAGCACCTCCAAAAGAAGTTGGCTAGGTAATGTGTGCAGACTGTACGTCGCAAATATGTAATAACTATTGCCTAACAGAAAGTGCCTTGACTGGACCATTTATTGTCTCACATCAAGAGACACCATTGACAACCACAGGAGGCAGGATCCTAGCACAGGTCCATTACCCACCAGGGATCGGGCTGGAGATATAATCATGGGCCATCACAAGAAGCCTCGAAAAAATCGAAAAAAGCCTGAGGGGGAATGTGTGAGCCGAACTAACCAACATAGCGTATCTTGATTGCAGCCGTTCGGTTGCGTGCTTCCAATGCTAGAAGCTCTTGTCAACGGAGGACCAGATCGTATTGATTCATTTTACCTCTCAGTTCCTCAGCTTCTTCTCGCTGTTCATAGTCAAGTACTAGGCGTTTCAAGTGCTGTTGCTCGACTCTATCCTGCAATTGAGCAGATCGAGTATGAACGGCCAAAGCTGATTCAGCTGGAACAGCTATTTGTCGAGTCTAATCCGTATATAAGCTCTTCATGACTTCCAAATCTCAATAGAAATGATCAACGTACATGTTGCTTGTTGCCACGCTTCGTGAGAACAGTGAATGCCATAATGTCTGGTCGATTAAGCTCCGACAACTCGCTCTCCTCATCCCCATCTTCATTCTTTTTCCTCCGTACAGTTGGAGGAAGAACCGACGAATCCCAAAGCGCCAGGGCTGTTTTTTTGTCGACCTTTCGAGCATCACCGGAAGTGTCTGTTACCATCTTTGCAAGTTCCTTCGCAAATTCGGCTTCGGCTTCTTCGGAAGGGCCAAGATTATCTTGCAGGCTATTACTGGCGGAGAGCACGACTTCTTGGTCTGGAGATGGTGCCCTCTCATTGGACTAAGGCTTGGATATGGGACCTGTGAAACTCTGAAGAGAACTCACTCACCTGAGAGGTCTGATCGGCTGCATCATCCTCATCCTCACCTTCCCTTTCATCCCCATGAAGCCTTTCACCCTCGTCTTCACTATCGTCACCACTGTCATCGCCAGGAGCTGAGGACAATGACAAGTGAAATAAGAACAGAAATTGATCAGGAGAAAAATTTTATACCTGTATTCTGATATGCTGCATTGAACATCTCATCCACAGCAACAGCTGCTTCTTCGATGGTTTTAGCAAGCTGCAATTTAGGCCTTACTGCCTTTGGATCAACAGAAGTAAGTATGACAAGAGATAAGCCATGAATTATGCCTTCTCTCACCTCGAAGGAGTCGGACACCATGAAGTCAACGTCCAAGGGCAAAGGATCCTTGCAATGAATATAGTACTGAAACAATCGTTAATGACTCCCTTCACGGTTAATCGGACATTCAGTACCTGAAAAAATACCAGAAAATTGTCAAGTTTCCTCTTCTGTGTCCCACGATCAAAGCACATGCCACAAGTGTCCAAAAGAACACAAACGAGACGAACACGGAAGAAGTCATCTGGCATATCGAGAGGAACCAATTTTTTAGGTATTGGTCGCCCATCCGCTGAGAGTGCGTAAATCAAGACGGTCTAAGCTTTGACACCACATACTCACGATGACCAAACGTAACCAGCGACCACAATGTGTCGAAGATGATCCCAGAGCTCAAAAGTCGGTAGATATACAACTCGCCTAAATACTTCATGACTGCTAGTCGCCTTTGATTAGTGCTATAGACGTTTTGCTCAAGACCTCTTCGGACGTCCTCGAGGACCTGATCCACAACGGCAATGGCAAACGCTGGTCGATAGCGCTGTAAATCATTCGTCAACATGGCCATAAGGCAGACGTTGCCATAAGTGAATTTCCAAGGTTTCGTAAAGACTTTGTGGAGCGTTAAACGAACTTCATTGTTGTCCCAGTCAAGCTTTCGGATGAGCTTGAGAACTTTATCAATGGTCTTTTTTGAAAGAACATCATAAACCAGGTGACGAATGAAGAGCTCCATATTGCTACGATGTTTCTTCTGCCTCGGCACGCGTTCAGGCGGGTTGCACTTACCTGATTTCAGGAAGTTTAAATCACAGAGAAAAGTGAGACACACCTGATAGTATGCATTCTCTAGAAGAAGAAGCTGTCTTTGATCAAAATGCTGTAGGCTTTGTTTGCGTCTCATAAGCTCTAGCTGATTGATGGAGGGAATTAACAATTGTACAATTTCAAAAGAGCTTCGCACCATTGTTCCGAACCTCTGAGAGGTTTCTTCAGTTCTGAGTAAGAACCTTCCGCAACCTTCTAAAAGTAATGCGATGTTCTCGACATTGACTCCAGAGAAGTCATCCAGGCAAACTTTGAAGATATGGAGGATAAGGTGAAAGGGAACAATACGGAACTTGGTCAGATTTGACAGATATGTAATGTTCTTGAATCACACTTTTAGTAGGTATGCAACTAGTTATCACAGAAGCTGACCTTGAGCCTAACTTCTGCGAGTTCCTTGACCACATTCTTCTTACGCTGAAGATATCGGAACTCTTCATCAAGCTGTGGTGTTCATGAGAGGCATCATCAAGACAAGATTCCTCTACTTACGATGGCGACCAAATCAGTTCCGACGTCTGGCATATATTTATTGAGTGTCGCAACAAGCCTTGAATAGTGCGGAAGAAGGTCTGTCCGATTCTTCGGTACCTGGGCCAAGAACTGTAAATTGCTTTGATCAGAACCAAAACCTAGAATGCAAGCATCGAAAGTAGATGAATACTTTTACAAGCCTCTTTCTGGCCGCCTTAGAATTTAAGAATGCGAAGTCTATGGCAGCTTGATCCATCAATGCACGATTCGTAGCATCTGGTAGACGAAGGAGAAGAGCGGTAAGAAGCTGGGATGGTCCTTGTGGAGCCATATGGGGGGACAGAGGAGGAGTGGCCACCCTCGGTGTGTGAGGAATTGGAGTTGGAACACTTCAAAGGATTAACCTAGTACACAGAATAGAAGGAAGCAATCTTACTCATCTTCGTCGACAGAATCAATAGGTGAATTCCATGAAGTAGGTTCGATGACGTTCTGTTCAAGTTTATGTAGTTCTTCTTCGAGCTTTTTTACCTCTTCCTCCTCCTGGTCAAGGCGCTGCTTTTCTGTTTCCTCGTGCTCTTCTTGCTCAGGCACGTCGATACCTAAAACACTGCTTGGAGCGAAATCTTTCAGGTCCTGCACATCTTCGTAGAATCTTCTTTCTTCTTCATCTTCCCATTTACCCCCCGTGTACATAATCTCGTCCGCGTCCTCAGATTGATTCAGATTGTTAGAACCAATTAAAATCGAGTCCGACTTCTGCGAGATAGTCGGAAGTGGTGGAAGTGGTAGATAAAGCTGTTCGGAGAGGCTATTAAAAACGAAAATGAGAAGCAAACACAAGAACCAATCTCCCGAACTTACGCTTGGCAACTAGAGAGAAGTTTCTCGTAGCCTTTTGTCATCTTCTCATACGCTTGCTGACGATCTTCGAATATTTCACCAGAACGGATATAAGCTTCGTGGTTTCGTTTGTCTTGTTCTTGCAAGCGCTACACCATACAATCTCCATTATAAGATCAAAACGAGGACTAACGAGTGGAGTACAGACCTTGTGTTCAATCACTAGTTTTTTACACACAGTATCATAGTAACCTTCAACCATACGTTTAAAGCGATCGCGTATATCTTGCTCAACCAATTCATCAGGTCCATGAATTAGAGAAGGATATGTCCCGTCACTTTCAGCACCTCCCACGGAAATATTACTTTTTGAGGGCACTTGTTTAGAGGATGTCGAACCCGTTATACCAAGATAGGGTCGGGAATATGATTTAAGAAAAGTGGTAAGCAATGGAAGAGACGTTAAGCCAGGATCATTGGACAACTAGAAGTCACATTTGCATAATGAGCGCATCAAGATTTGACAAGACTTACAAGCTCTCTCATGGCCTTCATCATCCATTCTCCACCACTCCTGCCTGGGCCATCTTTGATGACACCCACCAGCGCCAGCTCGGAGCATACGCGGACCACAGGCCGTTGTCGAATGACACGACTATTTTCTTCTCTTTCTCGTTGCTCAGCTGTCAAACCATTGAGGACAGAACGATTAGGCGCGCTTATTGCTGAGGATAGCGCCACCAATAAAGCCGGAGTGAACGTTGTCGCAAATCGTTGGTGTAACGATGAGATTATCTGTCCCTTACATATAAGAAAGCTAACTGTACATAAAATCTCATTAAAACGGACCTCTACTGCAGCCCAGACATCTCGTTCTGTCTTGCACCGCGATATTCCTTCGACAACAGCACCAGCAATCTCGTCAATGTATTTTCCCAGGGATAACAAGTCAATTTCCTTCAAAATCTGATCACGACCTTCAACAGCCAGGGATTGGCGTATGCGCTTAATCAGCGCAGTGTGCCGTTTCAGAGATGAGTCCTTCGACGTATCTAGAGGACCGAGTTCAGACTCAATGTGGCTGACTCGTAGTTATCCAGACCTTGAATGCTCGGACTTGAATTGGCCTCACGCAATGCTACACGCTTCAAGAGACGAACTCGCTCGTCCTCAGATTTGAGTGTTGACTGCGCTCCATTTGCTGTAGAGTCCATATAGATCAAGACAGGAAGGAATGTTTATTACGTAATAACGGTCGCGTTTAATTGACATTGCGGCTTGGGCGGGCAAGTTTTGTTTCCAAGATATCAACTTCACTTTCTTTCAATCCCCTTTTCAAATACTCGGAAAATGTCTGAAGAAGATGACTATTTCACTGATGACATATGTTTCGATGACCAGACTCTTGCTATCCTGGATCGCGTGGAGCAGAAGTACTTAAGTCAAGCTATTAGAACCGCGACAGTGCCACCAACCAAACGACAAAAAACGGATAATGGCTGGACAGCTGGTATTGGAACACCTTCAGTCAACGTATCTGAATTCCTTCCAGAAATATCACTTAAGCTTGGTGGTTCGTATGGCATTCTTCCCAGCACCCCAAACTCAGCGAATATTCCTCCGAGACCAATTTCTTCCAACAATTTCTCAATCTCAAAGCTCTCTTCCGACCAGTCTTTGCTACCGAACATTAGGTCTGTGCAACCCGTTTCTTCAAACATACTGCACACTGTATCCGCACGAAGTGTCCAACAATCTCGACCTCCCTCGATATCATCGCATCATCCACCAAGGCAGAATTCGCACAGTGAAGTTGCAGGTCTAGCTCAAGACACAGGTCCCACATCACTTTCGACATCTCAAAAAAACACATTTTCCAATACTTTATCTAGGCATCATGATCAGAAATATGCCCTCGAGGAGCAGCTGCGAGAATTACAACAGAGATTGGACAAGGTTGGCTCCAGAAGTCCCACTTTTACTGTCATTTGACTAAATGATTTAGATGAGCGAAGAGAATAAGAATATCCAGATTGCGCTAAATGAAGCTAGGAATGCTAAGCTTGCAAAGGAGGGGGAAGTGACAATTTTACGCAAAAATGTCGAGAAGGTAAAGTACTACGATCTGTTGTACGCGGAAACCGACCTCAACTAGGTATCAGGCAGCTCATGAACACGCAGCACAGCTCGCCACACTCAAGGCGGCCCGGGAGGAAGCTGATGCGAAACAGGCTCGTATTCAAAAGGATCTAAGGGAAGAGGCGGAGAGATTGAAGACTCAACTTGTTTTCAAGGTATTATATAATTCGCATTAACTTTTTTCCTTCTGACATCTTTCAGCAACATGAGCAAGAGAG
Source organism: Termitomyces sp. T108 (assembly GCA_017657275.1). Classification (NCBI taxonomy): domain Eukaryota; kingdom Fungi; phylum Basidiomycota; class Agaricomycetes; order Agaricales; family Lyophyllaceae; genus Termitomyces; species Termitomyces sp. T108. The sequence continues at coordinate 12,985 of JAGGAU010008466.1, read as the reverse complement.
CGCCTTTAAACCTTTTCCGTCTGTGCGTTCGAAGAAAACTGTAAAAGACGCTTCCTTCACAGCCAACTCTACCCCTTCCCATTTACGATCTCAAGTTGGCCAGGGTGAATCTCGAGGATTATATCACATGGGGAAAAAGTTCAATATCTTAAATCAGACCCACGACATGCCTCAAGCTGGAAAGATGAGCATGCTACCCGGTTTTGAGAACGCTTTTAACGACGCTACCTTCTCAAGTTCGCCGAAAACCTTCAATCAGGAGACTCAGCCATCTTCGTACAAGAATGGTCTCCATCACTCTCCAGGGAACCCTGGCCTTGTTCCTGCTTTCCCTCTGAAACGTGAGGGTCCTGAGCTGACGGCTGACGCTGGTGTTAGTATGGATTGGGTTGATGACAATCTTGTGGAATTGGTGCATGGTAACATCGACATGCCTTTTGAGACGGTCGAGCTTGACAGGCGCACGAAGCTTGAAGACGTAGATATGGAGCCGATCCATGCTACAGGGCCTTCTATCTGGAAAGGAGAGGTAAATAACCCATTTTCACCTCTTGACTTTGATTCTTATAAAAAAATCTTCCCAGCTCAACAGGATAATGTTGATGCATATCTTGCCATCGGCTCGCACTTTAACCATCCAATTGCTTTTAGGAATACAAACTAATACCATTTCGGGTAGTTTTCCATCAGATACATACATGGCCGCTTGCTCGCGTTGTCTCCAAATCATTGCCAATACATCTAACGGTGAACAGGATTGGCGATATCTAGTTGAGACACTCTGTCAATCTCTCTTGTCTATTATACCACTGCTCAGAGCGACCCATTCCGTGAGTCAGATATTTTTGTGAAGAGAGGAAGATCAGTTGATCACTGATATTAGGTCCTGCCTCTAGCTGCCCTTCTCAATCTTTTGGCCGTGTTAATTTACTCTTTGCCGGATTTCGGGTCACTTATTGTATCTCAGCCGTGTGATGCTGGTACATCTGATAGTTGTATCCTTGTTTACCTGTCGGAGATTGTCCTTGAACATCGTGTAATGGAGAAACTGGACTTCTGCGAAGTTTTATTAACAGAAGTTGTCACTCTTTTGGAGGCGCTGGCATACAGTGTTCCTCCTGAGCTTGTTGGAAGGTCAGTCTCCGTGGTAGGCCTCTTTCACTGCTCACTGTACATGGACCCTAGGCTTGCATACATTTCTTACAACCGCCAGGTACTGATGAATTTGTTCCGTGCCAATCAACCCCCCTGGCTTTTCGCAAGGAGTGTACGACTGCTGGTCATACTTGCTTCTCGTGCGCGTTTCATGGCTTCGCCGTCGCATCGGTCGTTAAGAATCCCTTTTATTTACTCAGATCATAAACTGTGTCGATTTTTACTCTCAATGCCAGATCCAGAACTCTCTACAGAAGAGAAGACTACAGACCCACAGAAAATCCCCCTGGTTGAGAGACTTTGCCTTTATCTCATGGATGCAAGTCGAAACGATGCTGATGTGCGAAAGTTATTTGATATTCGGCACTTTGAAACCATTACTCATTCTTTCATAGTACAAGGAAGCGAAGATATCAATACTAACCTTTTTCGCCTTGCTCTCAAACTCACACGCGGAAGTTCATGCGCATTTGTTGATGTCAACAACTGTGATACCATCTTTGGTATTTTTTCTTGCCCAACTTACCGCAGCATTCTGGGAAGACGACGAGGAACTTATGTCTGCATCTTCAGAGGAAGTTACAATGTATGATTCTCCTTGTATCTCTTCAGACCTCTGTTTTGAATTCTCTGCAGGGTGATACAAACCTTGAATCAGGCTTTGTTCTTACTACACCATTTTGTATTCACCTCGGTCTCTTTTATTAATCTGCGCCAAAAGCTCCATGCACCATACCACCGCATTTTTAATGGACTTATGCATATGTTCATTGTCACGTTCGGGAGACTTTCATATGGGGAGGCTCCTGAATGGATACATCGCCAGGGACGTATCGATCTTGTGTCATCAACAGGTTGACTTTCGCTTCCTCTTTCGTATCAAAAACTTACTGATACCAATGGACAGACATGGCGAGGGATATCCTTGATCATGTCGTCGATGGCCCTGAAGCGGATCGCACTTGGCAAGCTTACCAGGTTGAGGGAGAAAGACTCAATGATACAGATGAAGAGGAAATGGAAGAGCAACTCTTGGGCGGACGTGAATGATTCTTTTGCGAGTTGTATTGTCTATCAACGAGCTAGAAAAGAATAAAATACAGTCTTTATTGCAGGATTATTCCTCGACATTTTTCAAGGACTTGTATGCTGAAATCTAGAAAGATACTAATGATTTCGTTTGGAAAGCCTCGAAGATTTGATAAATTACCTGCCCACACGCTTCTTTCAGCCATTGTAATCTCTTCTTTCGATCCTTTTGCTTTTTGGGACCAGAAAAAGCTTTTACCATGAGATCACACGTTTCTGCTTCGAATCTGCTGCCCAGTTGATTGTTTGTCATCTATTTGTCAATATCTTCAGCAGTTGATGCAATGAGCAATGCGCAAAGTTGACTACTTCATAGCTAACAGCCTCTGTCGTTCCCTGAGCACGGATTATCATATAGTCACCAAAGCTGTCGAGCCAGAGTTGCCAAATACAGGCTTTCCATTCTGAAGTCCGCGTCTGTCGCAAGAGAGGCCGTTCCGTGCACCAGATTGGATAGTTTCGTGGTATTATTACTGAGGATGATTGAGGAATTGAAGAAAAATCCGACCGGTTTATGGAATTGCTGGTTATGATTGTGAGAAAAGGTGCGGTAGAGTGGTGCATCTGGGGTGCGACCATTCCGTACGATACCGGGGGTGGTTCAGAAATATTAGCAGGCACAAGCATTACGAAAGACGTAGAAGCAAAGAATCTCGCTAGATTGAGATAACTATTGGAAGAGGCTTGTTCATGTATTCCAGTTCGTAGCAAATGAACAGAAAGACCAGGCAGGGGATCAATCGAAAGGGTATGCAGATGGCGTAGGAGGGTGGCTAATGAGTCTGAATGAGGTTTTGCTGTAGTTGTGATTAAAAGTGAGACAGGTCCTGTTGAATGGATCAGAACCAGAAAAAAACAAAGACAACTGAAAAAATAACAGATAAATCTTATACCTTGCCACTGAGAAACCCAGGAACGCACAGACTCCAGATCCTGTAGTTCTGAGACCCAAAGACAAGCTGAAACTACGTAGTCCTGGCTTTTTTCTGCTCGGATAATGAACGGATCGAAATCCAAGTGGTCACTCATTTGCAATGAAAATAAACGCGAAAGCTTTTGCGCCAAAGATGTGTCGTCAAATGCTGATATTGAGGCATGTACATCTGTATCCAATGTTGTCAGACATGGGTGTTGTACATAGGGATATGACGACTTTGACTTTCGCTTGTACCGGCAATCGGCACTTGAGTATACAAGTCCAGTGAGAACAAGACAAAGCTCAGAAAGCAGTATAGTGCCAGCATCCACTTCGAACACACCCTTAACCATTGATGCGAACGTGGATGACGAATTGGAGCCAAAGGCGTGCGGATAGGAAGCCAAAGCAGGTTTGAAGTAATCTCAGAAAACAAAGTTTCGTCCTGAAGCTGAAAAGAGTCGAGGTACTCTTCTTCTTTGATAGTGTCCGAATGGTGGTATACAGGTGGTCGAAGACGCTTTATGCGATTGCTCACTGACGGGCGAAAGCTTCCAACAGGACTCGGAGAATCCAAACTAGCAAGCCTTGGATCCATTGACAAGTCTGGGAGAACGGGACGCGTATTCGCCAGAGCTGGTCACACGTGCCAAATTTTTATGTAAGTCAACAGTGTCCAATCTCTGTCCAATCATCGAGTGAGCTTCGTCAAAAGTTTTGATTCTGCTCAAGTTACATACATATGCAACGGCTCTGTTTCACTATCGCACTTCCCAAAACTCGAGGCAATAGTACTACATAGTAGTAGTTCTGGTATGCCCAATCTCGAGATTATGGTGCGAGATAACTGATTACAGCAGACTAATCTACTTTCATCTTCAGTGGGTGGTACCCTTTTTTGATAGATTAGATACCACAGGCCATATCCAGCACAAGACGATGTTTACGATAGACGAGTGTGTCACAGTAATAACTGCTGTGAGCGCCTCTAGCGGGTGGCAAGGATCCGGTATAGTGGAGTTGTATTGAACAGCTTCAGTACTACATGAGCAAAAGCTGCCAGCAGCCACACCATCAAAATGGTCTTTTACTCATGCAGCATCTTAGAAACTCTATGGGGTCGATAGATGGGTGGTGTAGTAAGTCTTGGACATCTTCCAGGTAGACCTTGTGAGTGATGACCTTCCTTCGTGTTCCTGAGCAAGATAGTATGAATCATTCTCTCGTTTAGAACACACATCATGTTTCCTCAATCATTACATACTAGATCTGTCGTGTCCTAGATTCAATCTTGAGGAGTTTTCTGTAAGAGTACTTACGCCACAAATGTCGACTTACGCCTCTCAATCGCGTCGTGAAACCTTAATTACATGGTCGATGTATATGATGATGAGACAAGACCGAAAGTTTCTTGTCGCCTAACAAACAAGAATTCTAAACCTGTTCCAGTCACATCCCTGTGTCCCGTCTTAAGTAGTCAAGTAGGACTTTGATCCTCTGACATTTACTTGATTAAGGAATCTCCTATCATACATGTTATACCCTGCCTATTCATCAGCCTCAGCGGCGTGACAATTGCTTGCATGTATGACTCTCAAGGAATAGTCATCAAAGGTTTGCGCCACAGGTTGAACAACCTTGAATTTGGTGTTATATTCTAAGAGGTCAATCAGAGTTTCCCTTATCGTTCCTGATACTTAGAAACAACCAATAATGAAGTGATCTTAGGTAGCCCTATCTCTCGAAAATCTTTAGCCGACCTTCATGCTTTCCGTAATCTTGAGGACCACGATAAATGTGATCGAAGATGGGACTCTTTCTGTTTCTCGTAGCTTATGAAACATTCAAGAAGAGCCTTATTACTAGAGTGTTGAGATTGCTGATTTCGAAATATCTGACAGCTGAGTCTACATGCAGCTGTGAAAAGTAGAGTGCAACCCGGCTCTGTTGGGCGGTTTTCTTATTCAGAGACTTTCAAATTTTCTGTGCAGCTTTTTGGCTAAAAAATGCGAAGAATGGAGCGCCAAAAGACAAGCGCAGCCCATGTTTCACTTGTGTAAAGCAAGAGAAGCAGCATCTTATAGAGACTTTCAATCAGCCTAATCGTACTCAATCACGGCTGCCAAACTTTAGTACCATGCTGAGAATGCCCTTGACACTTCTTGTCGCATGTTCTGCGCGCAGAGGTCTTCGAAGAGGTCCCTCCCCTTTACGGCGACAGCGCGAGCATCTGCGACTTTGTCTCTCCCTCGCCTCGTGCTCCACATCTGTTTTCTGGACTTGTGGATCATACTTTGACAGCCGATCTCATGAGATATCGATATTAACACCGATTAGCCCTTCGTATCACCTTCCCGGTGATCGATTCTAACCCTTTCACGTGGGTTATCAGTACAAGTTAAGCCTTAGGATTCATGAAAAAAAAACACGGCTCGAATCTATCATACTTATTCAGAGTAGTCAGTCACCGCGACTGTAACAGCCCGTGGTTAATGACAAAGGGGTTGTTGATATCATAAGGTGATCCTCAGTGCCGAGCTTGATAACAGAATGGTATACGCATGGCCCACTATGATGAAAAGCATACTGCGGCATGGTCATCAACTCCGAGTACTCATCAATCATCCCTCAACTTCGGAAACAGGGGAACACGTGCCAAGAGTTGACTATTGCTCTTCGACACGAAGGAGAAATACCATGTAGATAAGACATGTCAAGGAACAACCGATCTCATGACCCATCACAACCCTGACATTGTTCCTTGTACAAGGGCCGACCTAAAATGCTTATATATACTTCCAGAGCCCGGTTTCAAAAGACACTCCTGGACATCCCTCTCCAATGCCCGTCGCCAACGACATTGAAAAACTGACTACCCGACTCCTTGACACTGGTCGATCAAACAGCGAAGTGTAGGCTTTCAACTTGAGTGGCAAGTATTCCGGATTGAGCTGACAAGTAACAGTTACGATGTCATCAAGATGATGCGAGAGGCGGCAGCAGATCCATCCCCTCTCACACGCTTGATCGAAGATCCCGCCATTGTCGAGCTCGCACGGCTCAAAAAGGAGCATAGGTTCAAAAGCTCAAAGAAGGTTCCTTCTATCAGAAGATTGGCAATTGAGAAGGAAGAGTATCAACTTTGCCGTCTCAAGGCATTACTAGGATGCTCAGCTGACCATCTGGAGCACACGGTTCGACGAATGGAGGAAGCAGAGGTGTTTGCACGACATGCGGGAATCCAGGAAAAGGCCGTCTTTTCTGAATTGGAAACTATGAGACAATCCAAATCTCGCACTGAGGCAGAACTACAAATATCTATCACAGATTCACAAAGGTTCCAGCTGGATCTACAAAACGCAGAACGCGATTTGGAACGGCTAAAAAATGACCTACGTCAACTGGAGAAGCTGAAAAGTGACTACGAGAAAGCCAACGTCAAGGCAGAAGAACAAGTTAGACAATACAAGGACAAGCTACATGACTACAGGATGCGGACAGGTAATTTGGAGCACGGACGCCGGATCGAATTGATGAACACGTTGGACAAGGGACGAGAAGAAGGCTGGATTCAAGGAGAAAAGAATGGATACAAGGAAGGACAGGCTCAGGGGTACCTGAACGGTAAGAACGCCGGGAGAGCAGAAGGATACAAGGAGGGCCGACTGGAAGGATATGAGGAAGGGAGGGTTACTGGAAGAAAGGAAGGTCTGTTGGAAGGATACAAGCAAGGGCGTGACGAAGAGCGGAGAACAGCCCTAGAAGCGTTCGACAAATTTTTAAACGAAGAGTTGATTGGCCACGATGAGAAGGTACGATTTCTTTCCATCTGATCCAAGGAATAATCATCATCCGACATAATATGGTCGGCAGCGAAGCGCCAGAATACGCAGATGGACAGAGTCGGTGTATCGTCTTGCAGGTTCCGCATCGGTATCAGCCTCATCACGCCCACCTTCGCCTCACCGCCTCGCATAACATTGTGGACGGCGTGGCACCCCGTAGCTTCTCGTAGCTTCCATCTAGTTGAGCCAGTGTCCTGAATACTTATGTATCACGATGATAGTTCCCTTGCAAATAGCAAGAACATTTGAAAAACGGAACGATGCATCAATGTGCGAATCAACAATCAGGGGCGAGGGCAGAAGCGGGTCGATCTCTGATTCTTCTGTATCTGATGGACAGGTTGATCTCTTGTAGTATTCTCTTCCTTTCCTGCCAACTCATTTGTTCTCTGTAACCAATCATGAGCTCGATTGCTCCTCCACCATCTTCGAAAGCAACGAGACCAAGACCTCCAAAGCCCCGCCTTCCCTTATCCGCGTTCAGTCCGCCAAATTCTGCAAGTGGAGAAACATTTCAGCTGCCACTAAGTCCCACCACAACCCATCCCAAGGCCATCATCGATGCGAACGTGATTATTGCAGGTGCTGTTGATCTCTCTACGTGGAAACAGGAAGCAGGGTCTATACTAGGTGCCCGAGCAAATGGCCTCGTCCTGTCACTGCCTAATGCAGACCTGAAGAATATCGTAGACCAGTGAGTCTTCAAGACGTCGCCTTGAAGATAGAAATGTTCTTATTTATCTTTTTTGAGACTGTCATCGGTTGAACTCCCCGCCCCAATAATCTCGCTCTCTGTTCCATTCAGATTGGAAGACAAGGATCAAACTTTCCCATCTTACTTGGACAAGGTGCCGACATCATTATCTACGGTATTCAATCAATCTACTCCAGAGGGGGTTGCAAGCCTGAGATGGGCTCTCGAACGTGGCCGACCTGTTGATGTAGATATTCAGGCTCCAATTTCTGATGCTGTCTTGGAATCTTTTGAAGACATCATTTCCAAGGCCATTGCTGGTCTAGAAAAGGTCCCACCTATAGTCTTGTGTGAGTTGGCATAGAGCCTCCGTCTAAGAACCGACAATTTACCCACGGACAGCTAACATCCTTCCTCCTCCTCATGACCTGGAATTACCTATTGTGAAGTTGATGAATCACCCGACTTACCTTGCTTTTCAATCTCAAGTCGCCGCGCTATCACTTTTCCCTGAGGTGTACGTGAAGTTTCTTCCTCCGTCGTGGGATGCACCCACTCCCCAGACACCGTCTCTGGAAGTTGCAGAATACACGGACAGTCAACAGAAAAAGGAATGGAAGCGCAGGATTAAGATGTACTGTATGTTAGATCCGTTTTCATCACGGCTGTTATACTCATTCGTATATTTCTTCCAGTGGGCCCAGTAATGGAGGCTTTTGGATATCAGCGTATAATTTTCGGCTCGTCTCCCTGTCCCACATCCTTGGGATCGTCAGTTGCTGGTGATTGGTATGAACTTGCCAGAGAATCCCTAGCCGAACTCGGAGTTGAGCAGGATTTTATTGATGCTGTATTTTATGGGAATGCAAAGAAAGTTTATGGGGTGGATTAGGAAGCAAGGATCGGAGAATAACATAGTAATTTGCATGGCGATTTGTCAGATCCTCTGAATCGGAAATATTTACCAGGCTGCTGAAAAGTCCTGAGGCCTCATTATGTATCTAAGACCCACAGGTACATAGGCTGAAATGGGTATGTACCGATATTTACAATGCCGCACGCGTTCGATCACTCACGATTTCAGGTCAAGTAGTTGTTTCTTTTCCTTTCTAAGTATAAGGCTATTTCAGACTGCGGTTCTTCGAGCTGGTACACAATTGTACTTGTCGACCTTACTTACGTGTGATGCTTGTGTGTCCCACCTACGAAACTTCTCCAGAGCCCGCCAAGCCCCGTAGACATTCGCATATCTATACCGACGCTTAACCATTTGGGTTAGTGTCCTCCACGAACAACGACATCAAGTATGGACGTGAAGGATCGAGAGTTTGGCAAGGGGAGACGCAATGACTCTTCGTAAGTTTGCGTTAACTGCATCGGTGGATTTTTTCCAAAGCAGCGTTTACAGGAGCAGCCCCGAATCATCTCCTCGGCAAGTAAGTTTTCTTGCAGACCACGAGAATCCTAATCCGATTCCAATATAGGTGAAAAAAAGATCTTTTTCTCCTACTTCCGACGATGGCGATCTTGTCGTTCCACCCATTGCAGACGACGATACTCCCCCACCCTCCGAGCGACCCCTGATCCGACGACCTATGGCGTTTCTTTCGTCCACGACTGTACCAGCATCATCTTTGCCGAACACATATGAGACTGTTCCATTCCCTATGACTAGGTCACCTCATGAACCTCTGTTTCTTCCTGGACAGGAGGTTACTCTTACAACGAAGCCATCCCGACAAAGTACTAAGAAAACAGAAGGTCCCTCCAAGAAGAAGAAGAAGAAGAATGACTATGGAGGACAAACCACTCGTTTCCGTCTGGATCCTCGTGTCACATCATCAGAGCCGGTTATACAACACAGCCCATCGTTAGCGCCTTTAAGGAGTGTTTCGGCAACATCTATACCTTCTGCACCCTATCCTATTACTACCGTAACGTCACCTTATGGAGGAGACGATATTCCACCAGCTTTGCAAATTTCCTCAACACAGCCTATATCCATGTCTGCCAGCAAGACTGAACCCATGCTGGTGAAGCAGCCAGTATCATCCGCGTCTCGGTGGAAGACTACCTCTCTCCCACAGGCTGGAGGGCCCGGCCCACTTCCATCTAACGACCTTCCGTCTCCGACGCGCACCGGTCCCCTTGCAAGTGAAGTAACTAGACCTCGTGAACACTATTATCGCCGAGACTACGAGAAAGACTTGACTTTTCGTGAACCAGGGCCATCTCATGGATCAACATATCACTCCCTGGGACAGCCTTCCGGTGCTCATGACGGTGTCGGTTCCTCGACGAGATCGAGTGAGCAGCCTCTTTTAAAGACTACTTCTAAACACCATGAAGAAAGGATCAGAGGTGGGTCGATGACTTCGTCACCGGTCATGTCAGCAATGTCCTGAACGCCATGGTAGAAGGCAAACGTACACAAAAAGCTCCTCTTTCACTGCTCACTCTTCTAATTCAAGACATCCGTAGTGGTGTAATAGATCAACAACTCGCGGAGGTCAAAGTTCCTATGAAAACCGCAAACGATCCAAAGGATGGATTTTGGGCGGACGCGAAGATACTTGTGAGTTCAATACAGCATTAGGAATGGTCCTTGTTAATTCTGTAACAGGGCCAGCAGCTACAGTCAGGCGCCTCGCGCATTGATGGTATGTGAATTCTTTTGTAAAGTATTTATATCCTCATGATTTCCGAAGGACCTGCCAAAGTTTATACACTACGCGGGAAATATCGTCAGTTTTTCTTGCGTGTTTCTGCTGACAACCGGGATGAGTTTATTTCCACAAATCTCGCCATAAAACCAGATAGAGTACTTGATGTCGTGGTTGAAGAAGTGAGTGTATGTGTTCGCCGAATCGCTTATCATTTGCTCACTTTTATGGATAGCTCCTTCCTCCAGGACAATTGCCGCACCCACCCAAAATCCCCCAGGGTCTTATTTCTAGGAGCCCCTCGCCTGTTACAACCTCAGAATCTCCCAGTCCGGAAAGAGGTCTTACACAACCTCTAACACAAGGTGACCGGAGCTATGAGCTCATTATGGAAGAGTTGGAAATGTACCGTCGTTATCACGGCAGCCTTCGACATTCACGTGAGCCTGAGTCTGCTGCGAGAGGTCGTAAATTGCGGATAAAGAATAGTCCAAAGCAAACCTCTAAGTTCACGTCCCCTTCAGCTGAATCGATACCGTCTACGCTAATACAGACCGGAATCCGGTTTCCTGATGGTAATGATCCACCGGAGGAAGTTGACCGGCTGATAACGGAAGCCGTTGATCAAATAATTCAAGAAGACGACAAATGGACGGCCTTCTTTCGAGCCAAAGCCGCGCATGAACCACACAGAGCCATGGACGTTCTGGAGCAGTACAATATCGTCAAGCATATGTTGGATGCGTTCGTCGGAAAGAAAGTGCCATTTCGGTCTTTCAAGGCCAAAATCGAACCGGTGAGTCTTGATCACAAAATAGTGAAGCGTTTCTCAAGTTATATGCAGAAACACATAACGCAAGCGCTGAAGATTGAAGATCCAAAATTTTACTCTAATTGCGTTGAGACTCTTCATCTTCTAGATCTATACGGCGAAAATGGTCGGCATTATGCAGATTCCCGAGTCATTGAGATGGTAAAGGACACGAGTACGCCGAAGTATAATGCCAAGCCAATCAAAAGGCTGCTCCATCTGATGCAGGAGATTGACGAGCAATGGAAGGAAGAACACCCGTCGTGATCAGGGATCGTTTATGGCTCGATTGTGATATACATAGATTTGGAAATCTTCGGGGATCTGAGTTGTAGAAGATGCTACAAACATTACTGACTTTCTGGTTACACTAGACATAATCTTAATATTTAACGTAATTCAACTGGAAAACTTGTGTTGGTTGTTCAATCCGTTGCAATGTTCTTGGGGCTTTTGATTGAACAAATTAATTCAATTGAACCGCCAGCAAGCTACTGTACAGAGCGAAGCGAATTAGTGTAATTGGTACACTAGCCAGTTTGTAGGGCTACTGATCAATTTGAATTAGCTTTCCTGCCGTATATGTTTTATTTAGAAGCTTTGAAACGTTGAACACCGTGAGAGAGTTCAAGCGGCGACTCAAGTTGAGACGCGTCCATTTCACTGCGGTAGCGCGTAAACATTACAATATGTCCTCAAGTATCGAGCTTATTAATCCTAAGGCCGAGAGTGTTCGCAGAGCGGCTGCGCTTCAGGTCAGTATCTTTTCCCCTGCCTGGTGATCAACGAATCAATCTCGTCTAGGTGAACACAAATGGAGCCATGGGCCTTGCGAACGTTGTCAAAAGCAATCTAGGTGAAAAAACGGCGATTTTCTCTTCAACCATGGTGTTCATCCTGCTCCGTTTCCACAGGACCAAGAGGGACGCTCAAAATGCTAGTGGATGGTGCTGGTCAGATCAAAATGACCAAGGACGGCAAGGTACTGCTATCGGAAATGCAGATACAGAATCCCACTGCCGCGATGATTGCTCGGACAGCCGTTGCCCAAGATGACCAGGTCGGGGATGGAACGACTTCGGTGGTCTTGTTGGTGGGAGAGCTCTTGAAGCAGGCTGATCGATATATCTCTGAAGGTCTCCATCCGACTGTCATTGCTGAAGGATTTGATGTGGCCAAAAAAGAAGCTCTGGAAGTACGTTACCCTCAACTGTTCGGGGGAAAAAACTTATGATAGTCTTGGTCCTTGCATTCTCGATTTACAGTTTTTGAACACCTTCAAACAGCCTCACAAGCTTGATCGAGCTACGCTGATCAATGTTGCATATACCTCCCTTGCAACAAAATTGAATGCCTCCTTAGCGAAACAACTTGCAGCGGACGTTGTTGATGCTGTCTCTGCGATTCGGCCGCCTCCTAAATCAAAGGGTAATCACATCTGTTCCTGGCTATAGTTGTTATATATATTTTGACGGATTTCTAGATTCTTCAGAGTGGCAGAATCCAATTGACCTGCATATGATAGAAATTATGAAAATGCAACATCGGACAGCATCCGAGACACAACTCGTGCGTGGACTTGTCCTTGATCATGGCGCCAGACATCCAGATATGCCTAAACGATTGGAGAATGCCTTCATTCTGACTCTGAACGTCAGTCTGGAATATGAGAAAACGCAAGTCATTCATCATACGCCACTTATAATTTATTTGACGCTCTTTCGATAGAGAGGTTAACTCAAGTTTCTTCTACTCTAACGCGGAGCAGCGGGAAAAACTCGTTGAATCAGAAAGGAAGTTTACGGATGCCAA
>JAGGAU010008465.1:0-21281 GCA_017657275.1 Termitomyces sp. T108 | reverse complement strand
AGGTGGAAGTGATCTGAGTCAGGTGGAAGTGATCTGAGTCAGGTGGAAGTGATCTGAGTCAGGTGGAAGTGATCTGGAACAAGGGATCATGGATGTGGCTGAGACATGGATGTGGCTGAGACCTAGATGTGGCTGAGACATGGATGTGACTGGATCTAGATGTGGCTGACACCTGGGCTGATCTACCAGGGAGGGATCAGAGCTGGAATTTGATGGGAGGGAATGGGTGGGGGTCCTGACAACACTGAGCATGGTAGCTTCCAGACTGATTTCTTTCTCTTATAGTCATACATACTATTTCACACATATCTTGGATAGAACACAACTGCCCTATACCACTAGGACTGGAGGCTGAAGTCTGCCAGATTATATGTAGTAAAATTAAAGCTAGCATCTATGGGCTATCCAATAGTGCCTACCAATCACGCTGGTTTTGTGTTCTTAAAAAGAGTGGTAAAGTGTGTATTGTTCATAGCTTGGACCCACTAAACAGAGTCACTATATGGCACTCTGGCAGGCAGAATTGTTTGCTAGCAGGATCTGTGGTGCTATGCTAGATCTCTATGTTGGTTATAACAAGTGACTTATACATTCCTCTTTTTGAAACCTCACCACATTTCAGACTCCTTTTGATGTGCTAAGGCCAGTCACTTTACCTATGAGCTGGACTAATTCTGTCCCCATTTTCCATGACAATGTCACTTTCATATTGCAACCCAAAATCCCTCACCATATGCTTTGTTTTATTGATGATGTAGGTGCTAAGGGTCCTAAAGACTGACGACTCATAAATGGCTTACCAGCAACTCACCTGTCACAACCAACCCGCCACCACTGCTGCCAATACCCAACACTAGCCCCAGAGTTCCCAAACCCCCTGACCAACCCCATGAAGCCCCAGGCCTGGACTGCTATATGACTGGCTATCCTTGGCACGATCAATGCTCACTCCAGCAATCCCCAGAACTATCAATGGCCATCAGTACCCATCACCACTTGCCAACACCACATCAGCGCCAGCCCAGGCAATCCTTGGTCCATCACTGCCTGCCAATGCCACATCAGCACCAGCCCTGGCAATCACTGGCACCCCCCCAATCCCAAGTAGGCAACCACTACACATTAAGCATCAATGCATCACCTCAGTCCAAACTCTGCATCCTGCACTTCCTCCCTAGTTGATTTTTCACCTCCTTGTCTGTTCCATACCTTCCACGCTCCCAAAGCAAGGCCATTCCTTTGTGAGCTTCCTTTACACCACTTGACCAACACCAACACCCACAGCATCCTTGCATAATCTCCAGGCTTCAGCAAGAGTCCTCATGTTTCAACAAGCCTATATGGCTCATATGTGATGCTTCAAAGACAGGCGTAGGGGCCATGTTTGGCCAAGGAAGACCTGGCAAATGCAGACCTGCAGGTTTCATATTGTGCAGGTTTACAACTGCACAACAGAACTACACAGTACATGAGTTAGAGACACTCACTACCTTAGAAGCCCTCTTGACATAGGAGGGTAAACTAATGGGCTATAAGATCCATATCATTATGGATCATAAAGCATTAGAGTTTTTCAAAATGCAAGTGCATTTGTTGCCACAACAGCATCAATGGATTGACTATATGTTGTGCTACCAGTTTGACATAACATATGTCAAAGGAGAACTCAACAAGATTGTGGACTGCTTGTCGCAATACTTCAAGAGTGATACTCATGAGGATGTTCATGATGTCCATGACTTGATCCAAGCAGACAAGCAAATCAATCCAGAGGGCAAAGATTTGCTCTTGCACCAGTTCCAGGAAATAATAGAATGTTATGTAGAAATTTAAGTCAAATTGGCTCAAGGAGCAACTAGAAGTCTGAGACCACAAAGCACAAGGTCTGGCTAATGCAAAGCTGGCTGTTACATGGCCAGTGGTAGACCCATTGCCTAGTGATGACAATCTATGGGACAGGCACTAGGGATTGTTAATCCTAGCCCTAGACTGTCATGACTTGCCACTACTGCCAGTAGTCCACCAACCACCACCAGTACCCAGACCAGGCTAGCTCCACAAGCCCTGGGCCTGGACTGCTACCAAGACCAGTCATTTCTGGTGCCATCAACATCATTAATGGCTATCAATACCCATCACTGCCCATGCATGCCACATCAGTGCCAACCCTGGCAATTCCTAGCCATCCACGCCACCATCAGCGCTTGCCCCAGCAATCCCTGGCCATTGACACTACCATCAGCACTAACCCCAGTGATCCCTGGCCCATCACCGGCCACCTCCAACACCCTCCTTTCTCAATCAGGCAGCCATCACACATTGCACATCAACACATCACCTTGGCCTGAACTCTACACCTGCACCTCTGTCATGATCCGCCACCACTGCCAGTACACCGCCCGCCACCACCAGTACACCACCCGCCACCACCAGTACCCAGCCCTGGCCCCGGTACCCTCAACCTCACCAGGTCAGCGGAACCTGACAACCTCCTCCTCAGTTGACTCCTTGCCTCCCTGCAAATTCCATGCCTCCCATGCTTCCAAAGCAAGACCAATCCTTTGTGAGCTTCCTTTATGCTACTCAACCAATCTCAATGCCCACAGTGCCTTGCACAATCCCCGGGCTTCAGCAAGAGTCCCGGCGCCATCACACAACTTCTTGCACAAACCCCAGGCTCTAGCAAGATCTCCTGCACCACAACATGCCCTGGAGCCTGGGCCTGCAGTCCAGAGCCTACCTGCCCTCCCCATATATAAGTTGTAGTGTAGCCTCGAGTACGGTAGTGTTGATATTGCTAATCTTTCCTGGTTTCTAGTCTAGCCTTTGTACTCTTATTGTTTCCATCAATCTTGCCCATCTCGCCTCTATTTCTCCATTGTCTTATACTTGACTTGTCCTATTCTCTAGTCTATTATTACTCGTCTCATTCTCAATCCAATCTATCTTGTTTCCCTCTCCTGGTCTTCCTCTCTAAGTCTCTGTCTCTCTCTCTCTCTTCCTTTCTCCCTCTTTCTCTCTCTGCCTCCATTCTCTCCTAAGTCTCTGACTTCTCTCAACTGCACCCCACCTTTTTCCCTCAACCCCATCCCCAGGACTTAACGAGTCCCATGTCTGAACCCTGGCCTGCCAGTGCTCGCTCTCTGGGACTTATTCTCAGCCCTGGAGCTCGTTTCTAACCCCCGGAGTTTCCTTGATAGCCTTCTGGACTAGTCTTGGTCCCTCCATACTCATTCTTCCCTCCTAGACTCCTGGTTTGTATGCTGTGCCCCGCAATTCTGGCAGTGTGTGTAGACTTTGTGTTTGCCAAGTAAGGATTTGCTTAGTGGTCTGAGCCCCCATGGTCAGTGGAACCTGACATTGTCACGATCCGCCATCACCGCCAGTGAACCACCAACCACCGCCGGTGTCCAGCCCCAGCCCCGATACCCTCAAACTCACCAGGACAGCCCCATAAACCCCGGGCCTGGACTGGTACTCTCCAGCGGCCATCAGCACATCAACGACCATCAATGGCCATCACCACCCATACACGCCACATCAGTGCTGACCCCAGCAAACCCCAGATGCCCACGCCACCGTCAGCGCCCGCCCCGGCAATCTCTGGCCAATCCGCCACCATCAGCGCTTGCCTGGCAATCCCTGGCCATCGACGCCACCACCCAGCCTGACCCCGGCGACCCCCGGCCCATTACCGGCAAACCCCGACGCCCTCCCTTCCCAATCAAGCAGCCATCACGCATCACGGCACGCATCACCTGGCTCAAGCCTCGCACCCTACGCCTCCTCTTCAGTCGACTCCTTGCCTTCCCACATCGTCCATACGTCCCATGCTCCCAAAGCAAGGTCTCTCCTTTGTAAGTTTCCTTTACACCACCAACATCTACAACACCCTTGCACGGTCCCCGGGCTTCAGCAAGAGCCCCAGTACGCCTTGCATGAACCCCGGGCTCCAGCAAGGATTCCTGCCCCATGACTCACCATGGAGCCCGGGCCTGAGCCCCAGAGCACACCCGCCCCTCATATATAAGCCATAGTGTAGTATCAGGTACGACAGTGTTGATATTGCCCATCCCAGTCTCTAGTTTGCCCAGCTATCGTTCTATTCTATTTCTCTTATCACATCTCCGTTTCTTCCGTATCTCCTACTTGACTCGACTCATTTCTTCCTTATCTTATCACTCATCTCGCCTCATCTCAATCTATCTGCTTTCCATCTCTGGTCTCTTTCTCTCTCTAAGTTCCTCTTCAGTTTATCTCTCTAAGTTTCTCTCCGTTTTCCTCCTTCTCTCTTCTCCGTCTCGCCTCTCATCTCTTCTCTCCTCCAGTCTCAACTCTTTCGCCCTCCCCCTGTCCTTCTCTAGCCCCGGGACTTAGCGAGTCCCGCACCTGAACCCTGACCCTCCTCACACTCGCTTCTGAGACTTACACCAAGCCCTGGAGCTCGCCCCCGGACCTCGGAGTTCCCTCGACAGTCTCCTGGACCAGTCTCGGTCCCTCCACCCTCACCCTCACCCTTCAGTTCCAGTCCGTACCGCCGCGCCCGCCCTTTGGTTGTGCATGTAGACTTCATGCGCGCCAAGTAAGGATTTGCCCAGTGGTCTGAGCCTCCATAGTCAGCAGAACCTGACAGACATAGACTCAATGATCATAAAGATGCACAACTGCATGCCTGTATCCAGTGAGAATACTCACAAGACAATTTCTTTGTTGAAATACTCAAGAAACCCAGAGAGCACCCACACTTTGTCATTGAGCAGGAGCTCATTTACCTGATGAGTCCTGCTGGTGCAAAGGTGCTGTGCATGCCATGGGAAAAATAGTTAATCACAACAATTCTGGAACAGGCCCCTAGCATTGTTGGGCACTTTAGGTATCAAAAGATGCTAGAGTATGTGTGTTGATCATACTGGTGGCCACAGATGGCCAAAGAAATGAATCAATTCTGCATACCATGCAAATCATGTCAGTATTCAAAGACATCAAACCAGAAACTAGCATGGAAGCTGCACTCACTTCCAGTCCTAGTGAAACCTTGGAACTCTATCAGTATGGATTTTGTTGGTCCATTCCCTGAATCATGTGGCTTCAACTACTTATAGGTAGTAATATGCCACATGACCAGTATAATCCATCTGATTCCAGTAAATACAATGACAAAAGCATTGCAACTATTGTGGATTTATCCCAACAAGATAGTATGACTACATGGCCTACCAAGCTCAATTGTAAGTGACCAAGATTTTAAGTTTACTTCCAAATGGTGGAAGGAGCTGCATAAGTTGCTTGGAGCAAAGCTGCTAATGTGAACTTCATTTCATCCACAGATGGATGGTTAAACAGAGTGCATGAACCAAAATGTCATGCAAATCTTCCAAGCATTTGTTTGTCCTGATCAGAAGGACTGGGTTGATCATATGCCTATGGTGGAATTTGCAATTAATGCAAGACCATAGGGTATGCATTCTTCAAACTCAACAGTGGCTACATATATGCCATCCATGATCAAGGAAGTTTGTATGGACAAAGTGATCCACCAAGCTGAGAGTGAAGGTCTGGGGGCTGCTCAATATTGAGCAGCTCAACTCATTCTTCTACAGGGCCTTTGGCCCCAGTTCTTACTACTCATACCTAATGAATACCATATTTGTTGGTGCTGATGTAAACCATGTAGCAGCCTTTGAGTTTGGTTCTGACCAGGCAGCCAAAATTCTGGGTACCATGGCTTACAAGCTTGCCCATCAGGGATTCTCTGACATGCTATATGAGTTGGAATGGCTCCATAAGTACTATGCAAATTTGTATGTACCCTGTCATGACCATATTGTCACATATATGCTTCTGACAGAGTTTTAAAAGTTCAGTCAGCAATCCAATGTATTGCTACATGACCAAACAATGACACTGCTGTGTTCCAATCCTGCTTACCAAGATCTAGTGAACTCAATGCAAGGTCCTGAGGACCACCCATTTGTGGAACACCAGCAGATACCATTGCACTTCTTGCACATCAAGGATGATGGAACCAAAGCCCTGTGCATCATGTGCACCCCTGACCCCAACACACTGTTTGATCTCAAACAGCTAGCATGGCACATGCTTATCTTTGAGTGGCCTGAGCTGGAAAATACATGGCAGGGCATTGCAGTGGACTTTGCATACTGCATGTATTGGTGCATCCTCTTTGGGTTTGCCCTCTGCTGGGCCCTTTGCACCACCAGCACAGGGAAAACAACCATTGTCCATCAGTTGGCACTCATTATGGCACATCCTGGGCTGTATCGCAAGGCAATAGCCACCTTCAACAAAATTTACAAGCAGCTGTTTGTGGCCCAACGAGGGGTCCAGCTGATGATAAGTTCATGTACCTGACAATCAGATACAAAACTTCTCCAATGATGACACTCTCTGCATCTTACTCTACAATTGCATTCCACATGAATGGGGGAGACCACACATATGTATATGGCATAGTACACCTGGAACAGCAATTCCACCAGCTGACAATGTTGTTAGACATCTTTCAAGAAGTCAATGATGGGCACTTGGAGCACCTACAATTTTACAGGACACCTGCAGCTATCCATCAATAGGACAGATGGCATGAGATAAACAAGGAAGACCAGTACCACCTCATGTTCAAACATGATGAAAAAAGCATTGTGGGAATATTCCCCAAGGCTATTGGCCTCTACTACTACATTGAAATGGATCTGAATGTAGGTCAGCTCTGGAAGCTGACACCAGCACATAGTACAATGCCCACTCTTGGAGCTGTGACTAACATTGCACTAACCAATTGTGATATGGTAGAGGCTATTGATGCAGGGGGTCCAATAACCCCACCAAGGACAGAATCAGACCCTCTTCCCTCTGTGACTAACATTGCAACTGGAGAGAGCATGAAAACAACAGATGTGGGTGGAGTGCCACCCAGCAATAAAATGGGCTGAAAAGCCTTCTACATGTATATGGTCTAAGTAATGTCAAGTTGTTAACTTGAGATGGGTTACTGACACTATGTGTGCTTCACAGCACATACATTTTTCTTGTACTAAGCTTGAAAATATATGGCATTGTTGATGCTATTTCTTGATCTGACTGTTGCACCAATGGTGCTTCTAAGCAGTAAGATTGCTTAATCCTGAGCAGCAGTACTCAAGCAGGTACTCTGAACAGCCAGGATGATTTTGTTGTTATGCAGTGTAACTGCTTGAGTTCTAGACTGTTGTAGCAGATGGCAATGCATGGTGGTATCAGAGCAGTCACACTCATGCACTTGATCCAGGAGCCAAGCCCATTCCCTGGACTGGGTAGACTTTAGCAAGACCATACTATGGTCTGAAGAAGGTGTGTGTAATCAATGGGTTACCATTAGCATACTCACTGTGCATGTAGCATGCACTGAATTATAGTTAAATGCCAATGCATGCCTTTGATGCCCATTCATAGATTATGTAAGAACAACATCTTGTATTTGTAATATATCTAGTCTAATCCAATAATTTGGTCTGATTCAGCTATGAAATATGCAAGATTGTTCTACTTGTAGCCAACAGCTACAACTTGTCTTCAGCAACCTTCTGTCAATGCTAATTGCTCACCAAGACAGCTTCTTTAATGGCATCATATGAAAGATCTAATTTTGCATCAAGATTGGTAGAAGTTGATTCCACTGATTGAAGGAAGTCACATAGTACCTATGCTTCTTTTCTATTTTCTTGCCACCTCATTATTTTGATCTTATCCTTACCAACTGTATATAATGTAGAGCAGTGAAGTACCACCTTATAAATACTGTACCATCTTTTGTCTTGAGAAACAATGAACAAAGGAGATTCTCCACTGCTTTACATCTTAGCATGCTCTAGATTCTCCAGAGTTGCTAAGCCTCCCTTGTCTCTTACCATCTCTTATCACTATAGTACTCTGTGAGTACACTACCACATGTTTTTAAGGTGCTCCATGGGCATACTCTTGTATTATGTTTCTAATAAAATCCTGTGGATACATAACTGCTCTACATCACAACATCAAGTTCACCTCCTTAGCACTTACACAGTGTTGCTAAGCACTTATTTAACTTTATACTCCCCTAAAACTAACTCACCTCCCTTATGAGTGACTAAGACTCTGCCCAGAACTTTTACACACATAGTAACTACCTGATGCTACTTTAGTCAGAGGCACAAAAAAAGCATTCTAAGTGCAGCTCCATGTCAAAAAGGCAATCTAGTGTTTTTAGAAGACACTACTTTCTGTTCTCCTCAAGTACATTATCACTCAGATTTAATGATATTCATATTAGTCTAATAGTGCCTTAAGCAGGCACTTGACTATACCTTCCTTCTTCAGACCAGCTTTTTAGTTTCAAAGGGGAGCATGAAATGGATTGGTATGTTACTCTTATTTTTATGCATTACAGATGCACAAATACAACATTGCTGGATTATATAAGATCAAATATCTTGTATTGACAACATATCTAGTCTAATCTGAAATTTTGGTCTGATTCAGCTACTACATGAACTATGCAAGATTGTTCTGGCTGTAACCAATGGTTATAGATACTTACTAAGTAGTTAGTCAATAAGTATGATAGTCTTGATATTGTTAAAAATCACAAGATTTGATAGTGATTTTTTCTACCACTATCAAAGTTCAAAATCAGAAGCTTATAGGTACAACAAAAAAAGAGAATAATGAGTAAAATGTGAGCTCTTGAAGTGCAAAAGTCTATAATTGGTAATGAACATTGCACACCTTAGCACTGCACAAAAGCATTCTAAAAAGTCTTACATGTAATTCTCAATGATGTATTGCTTATATTTGATTTAGCAAGTAGCTTGTGTCTTTCTTCAAAACACAACCCTCTTTTGTCACTGTTATCAGAAAGTCATGGATTTATATTTATAGGAAATCTCATAATATTATCATATATACACCTACCAGATGATGAATTCAATATTTTTTGTTATTATTTTTCTAATAGATGTGGATTGTAACACTGAAACCATCTTTCTCCAAATGTACAATGTGCAAACTTTACATAGAAAGAACTGTAAGAAGAAATAATGAGAGTATTGAATGGATGGTGCAATAATGTTCCAATATGCTCAGGAACCCACATAAGGCATTGTTTGCTAGGAAGCATGATCCAGCCATCTTGACTCAATGTCCATTGATTGTGATGAACCATCTCATCTGAGTCAGTGATGCATTTTCCATCCAATGCAAATGCAACAGATGTAATCACATTAGTTGAATCAGTTAACTGCTGTAATTGTGCATGAATAAACACCTCCCACACCCTCACAGACTTGTCAGCTGAGCTGGAGATAATGAACCTGTTATTAGGTGAAAATCCAACAGATGTGACCTGATCAGTGTGACCATTAAACTGCTGCAGCTGTACACCAGTGAAAGCATCCCACACTCTTACAGACATATCATCTGAACCAGAAACAACATATCTGCTACAATGTGAAAATGCAACTGATGTAACCCAGTTAGTGTGGCCATTTAATTGCTGTAGCTGTGAACCTGAATAGACATCCCAGATCCTTACAGACATGTCATATGAGCCAGAGACAATCCATTGGCTATCATATGATATTGCAATAGATGAAATTATATCAAGATGACCAATCAAGTGCTGCAATTGTTCACCTGTAGAGGCTTTCCATACTTTGATAGACCTGTCATCTGAACTGGAAATAATATGCTTGCTATCAGATGAAAATACAACAGATGTAACTATATCAGTGTGACCAATTAATTGATGTAGCATTACACTGTCATTGTAAATGTTCCATATCTTCACAGACTTGTCACATGAGCTAGAGACAATAGATTTTCCATCAGGTGAAAATGCAACAGATGTTATCCACTTTGTGTGGCCATCCAACTTATGTGACTGCATGCCTGTAGAAGTATTCCAAACTCTGACAGACTTATCAAAAGAACCAGAAGCAATCCTTCCATCAAATGAAAAGGCAACAGATGTGACTGCACTTGTGTGGCCATTCAACTGCTGCACCTGTGCACCAGTTAAAGCATTCCATAATCTTACAGAATTATCATTTGAGCCAGAGACAATGCACTTGCCATCAGGTGATAATGCAATAGATGTGACTACATCAGTGTGACCATCTAATTGATGCAACTGTTCCATAACTGAAATATCCCAAACCTTCACAGACTTGTCATATGAACCAGAAACAATATACCTGCCATTAGATGATAATGCAACAGCTCTACTCCAGCTAGTGTCAATATCTATGTGTTGTAATTGTGTACCTGTGAGAAAATCCCATATCCTCAATGACTTATCCCATGAGACAGAAACAATATGCTTGCTATCAGATGAAAATGCAACAAACATAATCCAGTTAGTGTGACCATTTAGTTGCTGCAGCTCTGCACCTTCAATAACATCCCACACCTTCAAAGAATTGTCCCATGAGCCAGAAACAAGGAATCTGCCATCAATTGAAAATGCAACAGATGAAACCACATCAGTGTGGCCATTGAAATAGTTAATCTTTCTACCAGTAGAGGCATCCCATATTCTGACAGACTTATCCCATGAGCCAGAAACAATGTATCTTCCATTAGCTGAGAGTGCAACAGATGTTACCCAATAAGTGTGACCATACAAATGCTGCAACAATGTACCTGTAGAAGCACTCCAAATCTTTATGGATGTGTCACATGAACCAGAAACAATGTAACTATCATCAGGTGTAAATGCAACAGTTGTGACTGCATCGGTATGGCCATTCAACTGCTGCTGCTGTACACCAGTCAAGACATCCCATAGTCTTACAGTTTTATCATCTGAGCCAGAGACAATTTGCCTATTATTATATGAAAATGCAACAGATATAACTGTTCCATCATGTCCATCCAATTGCTGTAGCTGCATACCAGTGAAGGCATCAGACACTATGATAGACTTGTTAAATAAGCCAGAAACAATACACTTGCCATTACATGAAAATGAAACACAAGCAACAGGACTTGCTTGTAATATGTTTACAAAAGACATTGGATATTTTTTTTCACCAATGATAGATGGTATATAAGGAAAATTTTGCTTCCATCTCTTTGACAAGCTACTGTCTTGCAACCAAGTTGCTAAAGCTGAAATATATAGATGTGGTGTTGACAAAACTGCTGCACTTGTAGCAAAATGAGTGGCAAAATTTGCTGCCTCAGTTATATTATCTATAAGATCAACATCTTGATTATTGTTCTATTTTTTTTTTAGTTCAAATTAAATTAACATTATAAAGATCCTAACCTTTATTAAATGTTCACGAACTTGTTGAAGCATTAGATGACATTGACTTGATGACTGAAGTAGATTCATGGCTTCTATCCAAAAAAGCACATGAATATCAAAAAAAGTCTTAAGCTGAACTTGAAAGGCATTGTTTCTCTCAGGTTGTGCTTTTATCATATGTTGACTCCAGTGTTGGCAAGAGTATTTCAGAGCTCCTGAAATCTTTTTATTAACATAAGCACCAAGGTTTGGTACTTCTGAATCTTTCAAAAATGATGAAGGTAGGTCACAAATATTAAAACAAAGAGATTTGAACATAATATGAAAGCATTGATATGTGAGAAAAGCATGATGAGAAGCTGTATTACAAAATATGTTTGTAGTACAAGTTGGAAAAATAGAGGATGTTAAATGAATATTATTTGATTGTGCCAAAGTAAAAATAAAGTCTGGAAATGAAGCATGGTACCAAAAAACACATTGATCTTTGATGTAAAGAACAGCATGCAGCTTTTCAACAATGCTATTTGCTCTTTCCTGCATATCCTTTATATTTTCATTATTAAAAGCTAATGTTGCAGCTGTAGAAGTAGATATAGGTTCTTCTGCACACAAAATAGTATATAGAATCCTCAAACGAGCCTGAATATGCTCATGGGTAAATCCATGAAAAACTTCAGCCAGGATTTGACAATACAAGCTGTTTATATGTGCTTTTGCATCATTGAAATTAGAAGAATTTTTATCATTTTCAAAATCAAGCAGCTTCTTCATAAGATCATATTGTTCTCCTTTTGTTGATCCAGTGCCAGATGTTATGTATTTCACTGCTGTAGAAGCAAATATAAAGAGACCTTTTGCTTTGTGCATAAGCTTAGTAAGTTCAAGCTCATTTTTTAATTTTGGAAGCACAGAATGTAAATATATCATAATATCTTTATTAGCTGCTTCCTGATCAAGATTTCCAAGATGGAAAATTTCATGAGATGGAAAGGATGTGCACAATGCAGCAAGCTGAGGATCTGGCCGACTTGTTATTAGAAACTTGAGTCCTGGCAAATGCCCCTTTTCAAGAGCTACAAACAGTGCTTGAAGAAATTCAAGCCCTCTATTTCCCTCAATTTCATCCAGTGCATCAATGACAACAAGGTATGGTGGGAGATCAGAAGAACGATTGTTAACAGATTTCTTCCATGGTTCAACAAGAAGATCTTTCATTTGGTCTGACAACTGTTTGTGGACAGAATCAAATTCTATACTGGAAAATAAAGATTCTGCATATAGTTGAGAGTGATGTGCAAGTTGATATACAAGAGTAGGTATAATATACTTCTGTTGTTTGGTGTCCTCAAACTTACGAGAACAAAAAAAAGTTGCTTGCAAAGTCTTCATCACTTCCCTTCCTTCATCAAAAATTTGAGCTATAGAATAGGCAATGGTTGACTTTCCTGAGCCAGCATGACCAGTTAGCCAAAAAATAGGTGTACTTGTAGATTTAAAGTCTTGAGCCCATTCACAAATGTGTTTGAGAATTGAAGTCCGTGTTCCTAATGTACAAGGCCCACGAGATAATATTGGTACCTCTTCAAGATGAATATTGTATAAGGCTTTTTCAGAATAAGGCCATCCAATAAGTTTTAGTTGCTAAATTGGAATCAGTTCACAGCAACTTATAAGTCCATATAAATTACAAACCACAAAGGACTCATGTAAACTATGCACATTTTGATCAATTTTCAGAGCAAGTTTCATCTAAACTAACATGTAAGTATTTCTACATTGTAAATATATAGGCAATCTTACATGAAAATCTTTTGTCTGTTCATCAATATCTTTGAAAACATTGTTGATTTGTACCTTGTCCTTTTCATTTTCCATGATTTTTTTCCATGTTATTTTTTTTGAAACATTATCAAGTTCAATAATTTTCTCAATGAGTTTCCTACATAATCTCAGCCTAAAATGAATAACAGTGAAATTAAACACACCCAGAAAACTCTTTGGCTAATTCTCTTGAATCACTGTTATTAATTTTATGCAACTCTTTATTCACAACTAGGAGACGATCTGTGATTCGTACAATATGAGCATTGAGCTCTTTGTCATTATCAGCAACAGCCTGTATGTATCTTAGCTAGTACAGTAGAAAAGCAACAATGACAATCTTACATTCTTGAGCTCAATCAATGTATTTATGACAGCAACAGGAATTTGAAGAGTTGTTCCTGTAAGTAACTTTTCAACCTTGCTAAGCAATAATTCAACACCAGTCCAAGTTGTTTGAAGTCCATCCATAATCTTTGTACCTGATGGGACATCAGAGGATGGCAAATTTGTCTGTGAAAAAGCCTGAGATGCATCTGCAATTTCTTAAGAGCTTGTAAGACAGTCATTGGCCAGAGGAGAACAAATGATGCATTACTAGTATTTGTTGCATTGTGAGTAGAAATCAGCGAGAAAGGAAGTTCAGATGAATTCTTGCAAGCTTCAGTGATGGTTCCTTTCAAAGTTTTTAGGCTTGAAACTACTGAATGGGATAGATTTGCTACCAACCTGTATTTACCCTTGGGGATGCCAAAAGGCATGTGGAGGCAAGGTCTGGTTCTATGACCGTGAGTTGACAACCAAGTGCAGCATCCAGAGTCACTGATAACCTACTATTATTTGTTACTTTGTTTGGAAGAGTCAAAGAGAAGGTAACTTCAGGAAGGTCTGCTACAATGGTGCTTTCTTCGAAGGGTATGAGAAAACAATCAATGAATGAGCCAGTATTCACCAGATGCCATATTGCTTTCTGTATTTATTGAAGGAACTGAATGAAGCATGGGAGTTGCTTGGAAGTACGAATTTAGAGATTGAGTGAGCTGGGATGACCATTACACTTACCTATAACTGCCAAGTCTGGAACAGATAAAGGTGCATCTTTACGGGACTTTTCTGTGGCAACCTTCATGCGTGAACAACTAGAATCTGTATATCACAATGAGAGAGACGCACTGACAAAATAACTCAAGGGTAAGTACCTTGGGCACACAAAAAATGATGCTTAGAAGAAAACAGCGAGCCGATTGTGTTATAGAAACACTTCTTCTTTGAAGTAGACTTGTCTTTCTGAGTCGTAGACATAAGTGGCGAGCAATGGTGCAATGGACAGTTGCAACAAAATTGTGACTACGCACTACAGCATTTGTGACTGCACACCACAGCATTTGTGACTTCACCCACACCACAGCATTATTGCCTCTTAGTCCAGATTTGCCAAAATAAAACACTTGGTATCTATTTCCTGCTATCGGCAAGTCCAGCTGCTGTGAAGCGAGCGGCGGCCTGTGTCTACTGTTAGTGAGTTACCGATCTTTCAGTGAGAGCGTGATATAATGGACTACACGCCAAAACTTTTCAGAAGCGACTCATACCGCCCCTGCGATATTTCTACTATTTTTATTACAGGTATTTAAAGCTCACCTCACTCACCAAAATTGATCCTCTCACGTAGTCATTTGCTTGTCTCCCTGCCAAAATTGAAGAATCGAGGAAAATAGTAAGACGCTTGCTCAATACTGCAATTCTAAATATTGTTGATACATTGTGTTGTTAACTTCACTTTTGTAGCTTAATAATTCATCATTCTTTAATGTCCGACCTGACCAAAGATTTTTGTCGAGAAACTCGATCTCTATGAGATTAAACATGAGTAAACTTATCAATCTGGTGAATGTCGAAAAGAAAGGAACATCACCAGAAGCGATGACCGCATACCAAACCCCAGCATCACTCGAGAGAACAACGAAGTTGACATCACTGAACAAGCCCAAGTACAGTAACAACTTTGTGAGAAGCAGAACAGACAGGATTTTGGTGAGGATATCTCGGCAATGTGGGGATCCACAGGGGTTGGAAGGAGCCTCAAGAAAGTGTTTACGGATGAAACGATGGCCGTATGTCGATAGTCATTGATTGAGAAGATGCACTCTCTGAACAGACGATGCCATTGGCACTACAATTGTCACAGAGCGGTAGAAAAATATGAGGAACATGCAAGCGGATGATACGAAATGGCTTTCATGGAGTAGGTCAGAGTTCGCCTCACGGAGGAAAGGACGATTATTCATTGATGAACCATGAGACTAGGTGGTGTGCATCAAAAATACATACCCCGATACACTAGAACATGGAGACGCATCGAGCACTCAGTCAGCATCCAAACCCACATCCAACGGTAACATGCAAAGGCCCGGATCACGATTCTCCGTGGAAGAACTGTATTAGATCGACATGATAGTATGAGAAAGTGAGCGCACACAGAATTCGCATCCAGGAAAAAAAGGGCTGGTTTTTTGCATGTTGCCAGAACGGTGTTCAACAGCTTTGTAAGAGGCTGCAGCTCAAGGATTATTTACGTCCTGGTCCTCGGAAATGTGGGGACAATCCCAGAGAGTTGAGCGAAGAAATTATTTGAACGAATGTGAGTAATACTGAACAAAAAGAAAATACTACGCGATCAGAAACAGACAGCATTGTTCAGAACCTGTTTGAAGCACCTAATCAAAACTAAGCAAGCCAACCAAGGAACCCAAGACAATGATAACGAATATTGTCAGGATGAGAGATGTATAGAACAGAGGACAGAATCTGCCGCTCACTACCAGCCGTGATGCTCCCGAATTCGAGTACACGCAACCTGAAGTAAGATGATTTGTAAAAAAAAGATGGAAGACTCGTTTATCATGTTTGGCATTTGCAATGCTCGCGAAAGTAAGGATGGGATCTTGACCACGGAGACGCCAAAACGGAGAAAGAATGGCACGGGTTTATATCCCTCAAAAGCGAGGGAAGCTGCACCGCATTTGTATACGAGTCCTATCCAATGGCAGCGGAAGATGTTGGGAGAATCGAAGAGCTCGAAGAGCTCGATACGATCTACAGAGCCCGACTGATATAGGATGTAAGAGAAGGCCACTCGCAGATTCGGAAAATTCGCGCAGCAGAAAAACTAGAAGAAGTAATCTGTGGGGACGGGATTTTAATACAAGTATTCATGACTTGCCCAAAACCAGCCTTTCAGGAACTGGTCCTGGTCCGAGCCTTATATATGACTCCTTGTCTCCCGGGGCAACCACGGCACCTCAATCGTCACGCTGCTCACCAAGGTATTTCCTCTCCAGCGCACGCGACCCCCAGTTCGCCCGCACGCCAGTTCAAGCTCCCGAGCACACTAAGCACGCTCCTCGGCCGCCAGATGCCTTTTTTCAATCTCCAGCCCAGAAATGCCTCTTTTCAGTCTGCGTCCCTGCAAACAACGGTAGTCCACTTGCACTCCTCCCAGCGGTAGGAATCTCGCCTTTTTCAGTTTCCCAGGCGCATGCTTCTCAACTTCTAATTCCTCACTGTCCTCGTCTCCCACTCTCTCCTTCTTGACTTCTTCTCCGCACCACTTGGATTCGTATCCTCTGGCACCTCATTCGACCCTCTAGACCGAGGCGAGCTTCCATCAAACCAAGCTCTCCAACAACGACATCCCAACGAACCTTGTCTTTCCAAGGCTGCGCTCCGGCGTCCGCGTGGACCCCAGTCTCTGGCTCGTCAACGCTGGAGCTGTCTGTGATGCGCCAAGGGAGGACGCGTATCTGCGCAGGAAATGGCTGCGAGCCCGAGATGGTGTGGACAGGTGGTATGGAATACGTCTTTGGAACGTGCGAAAGGGGTTTCAATGTGGGAGGGTGAGCGCCGGTATCTGGTGACCCGCGGCCGTAGCTGGTGTCAGTGTCTAGTGATAAATGCAGAAGTCGAGCCACGTTCGCCATCGTGCAGTGCCTTGAGCGCCGATTTGCCGACTTGGGCCCAGACCCACCCTTCACTCCATTAGCACGCGGCACCGCAGCCCGAGCCCCACCCTCAGCGCCTTGAAGTGCCCATGCTGCAGCGCCTGCTGCTTCTGTGCGAGAATCGTTTTGTACGCTTGCAGCTCCACCTGCGCCAACCCTAGCTTTGACGACACAGGTCGACAGCAACGTGTATCGAGTTCATGTGGTGATGACAAACCTGATGAGAGTGAGTGTGTCAATGCCAAACCACGGTGCACAGATTTGCGGCGTGATGACTTGACAAACTTCAATACATTGATCAGTATATGACGCACGCACAGAATCTCCCAATCGCGTACGATGACGCCCAAATCATCCTCAAGGTCTTCAGTCCTCACGCGAGGTGCTCCTGGAACTCATTCGCCGCGTCCACGTATCGTACCAGCGCCTCTGTGAGCACCGTAGACACCTGCAGCAGGATATTTGAGAGGGCGCGTACGACAGCGATTGTAGCGACTTGAGAGACTTTGTTTCTTATGCGCGACTCGCGGGTCGTTATGTTTGTCGTCACTTGTGATGTCATCACCCACGGATGGTTGGCACTTAGTTCTCTCGCTTCCTGTCCTGAGTTCCATTCCTATAACAATAAAGCATCACCTGTTTCACTCATCAAGATCAGATTTAATGATTGATGGCTCGTTTCTCGTAATTGGTCGACATGTACTGAGTAGCCTGAGCAACCTTTGGTTTGTCTTGTTCCCTGACAACAATCCACGAACAACGAAAAAATCGGTGCTGCAGTTCTGGACAATTACGTACCTCATATTCAGAGGCACGGATTGATCCTGTGAGCTAGCGCGAGAGCGACGCAGAAAATGTCTTGGTCATCACCTGGGGGAAATGCAACACGTCTTTGAAACCATTCTCATGTAGAAAGTGCTGATCATCATGAGTTTACTGAACGTTTGATTCACTATGGACATGTGTCTATGTGATCTGTAATCTTATGGTTTAATTTGATATAAAACTCGTCTCAATCCAGACAGTGTAGATAACCCTCTTCCCTCGAGTGCCAGGCAGTGACTCGTTACATAGTCGGCTGGTTTCACTCATTTATGACTCCTGAAGAACGGCAAGCCCTCCGAGGCATTGGACAGGGTCTATTGGTGGATTGGTCTGCTAGAACAACAACTCGAGCCTTTCTATGGTCAACCTCTTTCTTCTCTACAGATTGATTGATGCCAATTACAATCACTATTGCTTGCCAGTATGATAGGTGTAGAGAAAAGCTCTTGCAGTCGATTTGATGTCAATCAGAACTTGGTTTTGATACCAACTAACAGTCATTTGGCTGGGTATGTCGGAAAAATCCCTGGTGCCTTATCAGGCTCAAATCTGGATCAGGTCTGATCAGGCTGACAAACCTTCCAAATCAGGCCTGATTAGATATATAGGCCTCATTTGAATCAGAGCATACTTTCTACAAGTGACATTGACACGTTTTTTGTTATATCCCTACATCTTGTCGGTGTCCTACAGCTACCTCATAATCATAGTTCTCTTTGTATAATGGACATTCCGCCATGCCCACACACTCCATATGGCCACACACGGTGCGACATCTGCGGACAAACTTGTAAGAATCGAGGAATCGCTACACATGTGAAAGCGTGTCGGAAAAGACAAGAACAAGCACGCCAGGATGCGGCGTTTTTTGAACGGTTTGACTCTGTAAACTCACGACGCACAGGTAACATTGAAAGGACTTGTTCTTGAGATCCTAATAATGTTAATTTCTAATAGATAATGTGGGCCCCAACGACGTATCAAGGTCCAGGGACTCAGAGCATACTGGAGATGTTATTAATAGCATCGACGAGCCTTTACATGTGACAGGTATGTACTAACTATGTTCAATTAACAACATATTACAAGGTTTTCTCAGTTAGAAGCACCAACTGAAATTCGGCCTTCCAATGATTCAGATATTGTAATGGATGATTCCTTCAACCCTACACCTGCTGTATCTGGTCTAGATGAGGAAGAGGTACTTGAACCACGAGTTAATTCTTACTGTAATATTATCTACTGCTCAATTCAAGTTCTTTCTAGAGAGGCTTTAGTAAAGCCATCTTTCTGGGTGATTTGGACGTTCCCATTGACACTTTTCCTGTCGATGATCTAGGTAACACAGAACCACTCTTTAAAGTAGAGTATCATCCACACTCTGGAATACCAACCAGGATAGGGTCTTACAGTCATTGCTTTCCTCTGAAAACGATACCGCTTCCAGATTTCAAACCCTGGAAACCCTTCAAGTCACGACTCAATTTTGAAATCACGGAACTGGGACTGGAGGCTGCACTGAACAAATCCCAATTAGATCGCCTCATTAAATTGTTCCATTGAGCTGTTGCATGTAGTGATGAAGATCCGTTCACACTGAAGAATGCCACCGAGTTGAAGAACACCTGGGAAAAGGCATCGGAGCTCTGTACTCGAGTAAGTGTTAGATTTATCAATGTATATTTTGGGATGTTAACAATTCAACCAATGATTTATCAGTTCACGAAACATTCTTATCAGGTTCTGTACAAGGGAGTCCCTCGAGATTTTGAGATAAGTATCTGTGAACCCTGGGACTGGGCTATTGAAAACGTTGTCGACAACCCCATTATTTTGCCACACATAATATGGGATGCTCAGAAACATTACAGGTGGACAGGTACTGCTTGGGAGCGATTTGTCACCGAGCCCTGGACAGGTGATGAGGCATGGGAGGCGCAAGTATGCCAATGGTTTTATCTTAACTTTATTACACACTCATGTAACATTGCATTTACAGTCACACATACCGAACCATCCAGCAGCCAAATTATTACCACTTATTTTTTACACAGACAAAACAAAGCTTTCAAGTTTTGGAACCGCTAAGGGGTATCCAATCATTGCGCGTTATACTTTCATTCCACACAATATTCGCAATACAGATGGAAGAGGTGGAGGCCGCGTGGTTGGCTGGTTACCAATTGTAAGACCATTTGTGTTCATTGAAGACCACTCACCTACAAATCTTGTAGGTTCATGAAGATACAGCTGAGACGGGGAAGAAAGGGTTTGTCAACTTCAAGAATGCAGTTTGGCATGAGGGCTTCCAAATTTTTCTGGAGAAATTTCCAAGTTAGCAGAGACTGGCGAGTGGAGATCAAGCAAGGTTGACAACATTTTGAGGTGGCTCTGGCCGATCATTCTGATGTTATCTTCTGACTATGAGGAGATGTGCGCCAACTTCTTTTAACTGTTGCCCAAACTGTCTGTAGTTTTATGCCCTAACATAATCTTAGGTCTGTAATGTCTCTTATTCGTGGTCTTCAAGGGAAATATCCATGCCCAATCTGCCTTGTTCCACAAGAACAAATGTGGGATTTATCGGCAGAATTCCCATTACGAACTCAATCAAATTCTGAAAAGTTTTACATGGAGCCTATTTCTCTGCGAACTGCTGCAGCCATTGAAGATGCCTTCAAAGAACAAGGTCTTCGTCCTGTTAAGGTATGTCATTCCTTTGTTTTACAATAAATGCACCAATTGATTTATTCTATGGAATGCAATGTGGTGCATCAAATATGGAGATGTCCATCGTGCTCTGTCATACAATGTTCTTCATTTTGATGACAATGGGTTATGGGAGGACCATTTCTTCAAAGTTTTTAAATCCCTCATTACCTCCTGAGCAGATATTGCTTACATCGATTCTTGGTATGTCTGTTCCTCGATTGCAATTTTATTACTCTACCATTTAGCCTCTAGTTTTCATCATATGCCATGATGGCGGGGGCTCAGTCATTTTGACTCTGTCATGAATATCACCTTTAATGATGGCACAAAAAACCACGATATTTCTAAGGTATGAGTTCTATTAGTCTGGTTTCAAATACCATACTCATGTAATATTCTTTGTTCTGACAGATATTTTTGTTTGCTGCGCAAGGTGTACTATCTGCTGACCATGAATCTGATGGATATCTGCTCCTTCGTTGATAAGTACTTGGCTGGGCTGGGCACATTGAAGCTAATTTTAGCGGCCTTATCTGACATCAAGATTATCTGGCGCTCCGATTAGATTGGATATATCTTAGCAGCACTTGGCCGGACTCCCCAATCAGACGCCTGGGAATCATAAGAACATC